>JAMKCH010028174.1:0-89948 GCA_023653785.1 Ophioderma brevispina
CTTGTTTTGTATTATGAAGAGCTCGAATCCAAAAGGGCCCAAATCCATATGAAATAGGGAAAAACAACATTTTGATGCTGTACTTCTCGAAGCTTATTTTCTGCCCTATGAGAATACAATATGTTGAAGCTTTAAAAATGGTTTGGTTTCATTACTTTGTCTTCATAGCATTTTATGTCTTTATTTATATTTCCCAAAACAAATATGGATTTAACCAATTTTGGAATAAAAATATATGGAATTTTAGAAAACCGTTTTACAAGAACTTCTTTATATCAAATTAAGATGCACCTGAAAAAATATCAAATTACACTGGAAACTGCTGTATTCAGATTCCTCTTAAACTTTTATTTATAATTTTTCGTGAGTTTTAACAACTTTGGCATTTTTTAAACAATCACAATTTTGTTTGTGTGAAATCTTCAAAATAATAATCCTATTAATTAAGGTGAAAAACTTAGATTTTCAAGTGATAAACTTAGTTTTTCAAGTGATAAAATTAGTTTTTCAAGTGATAAACTTAGTTTTTCTATTTTTCGGGGCTTACGTGTTTGAAAAACTTAGTTTATCAGCTGATAAATTTAGTTTATCAAGTGAAAAACTTAGTTTACCAGAAAAACATAATGCTCAGTATATTTGAAAGCTGATAAACTTAGTTTATCAAGTGAAAAAACTTAATTTATCAGAAAAACATAGTTTATCTGTGATAAACTATGTTTTTGCACGCGCAATGCTCAAATTATTTGATAAACTAAGTTTATCTCAGAAAACAGAGTTTATCAATTGATAAACTTAGTTTTTCTCACGCAATTGTGCTCAAGATATTTGATCAACTTGAAAAACTTAGTTTATCTCGCGCAATGCTCAAGATATTTGAACTTAGTTTATCAGCTGATAAACTTAGTTTAACAAGTGAAAAACTTTTTTTTCTGGCGTAATGCTCAATATATTTGAAAAACTTAGTTTATCTGAAGAACTAAGTTTATCTGTGATAAACTATGTTTTTGCACGCGCAATGCTCAAAATATTTGATAAACTAAGTTTATCAAATGAAAAACTTAGTATATCAAGTGAAAAATTTAGTTTAACAAGTGAAAAACTTAGTTATCAAGTGAAAAACTTAGTTTATCAAGTGATACACTTAGTTTATCAAGTGAAAAACTTAGTTTATCAAGTGAAAAACTTAGTTTATCAAGTGAAAAACTTAGTTTATCAAGTGAAAAACTTAGTTTATCTCGCTCAATGCTCAAAATATTTGATAAACTTAGTTTATCAAGTGAAAAACTTAGTTTATATCGCGCAATGCTCAAAATATTTGATGAACTTAGTTTATCAGAAAAACATAGTTTATCTGTGATAAACTATGTACTTGCACGCGCAATGCTCAACATATTTGATAAACTTAGTTTATCAAGTGATACACTTAGTTTATCAAGTGAAAAACTTAGTTTATCAAGTGAAAAACTTAGTTTATATCGCGCAATGCTCAAAATATTTGATAAACTAAGTTTATCTCAGAAAAACATAGTTTATCAACTGCTAAACTTAGTTTTTCTCGCGCAATGCTCAAGATATTTGATAAACTTAGTTTATCAAGTGAAAAACTTAGTTTATCAAGTGAAAAACTTAGTTTATCAAGTGAAAAATTTAGTTTATCAAGTGAAAAACTTAGTTTATCAAGTGAAAAACTTAGTTTATCAAGTGATACACTTAGTTTATCACGTGAAAAAACTCAGTTTACCAAGTGAAAAACTCAGTTTACCAAGTGAAAAACTTAGTTTTTCAATTTAGTAAGTAGAGTTTCAGAAAAACTAAGTTTTTCACTTGATAAACTTAGTTTATCTAGAAAAAACAAAGTTTATCACTTGAAAAACTCAGTTTTTCTCAGAAAAACTAAGTTTATCATTTGATAAACTTAGCTTTTCTATATTTTGAGCATTGCGCTTGCCATACACGCCTTCATTATATTCACATGGAAAACAATTACGAAATTAAAATTGTGATTCCCGTTTTGAGACGCATCTCATGTATGACACAAGTCGCATCTCTATGCAGACATCTCACATAACTTTCAGACATGTTTCCATGCAATTAGACAAAATGTAAGATACCGTCTATTGAAGCTGGTTTTAAGAAACTTCTTGATTTTGTGTCAAAGGGAAACTGAAGCCAATGTATTAATATTAATACACTCTTAGAAATAAAGGTTCCAATAAAGGTTTTGCATAGAACATTTTTGTCATGTATTTAACACCTTAAGTTCCATTTATAACCTTAGAAAGTTTTATGATGAACCATCAACATTTAAATAAGCCTAGGGACGTTCTTTCGTATGTGTTCACGTATATTTTGAAAAGTTTAGCAACTTGAAAAGCAGTGATATAATAACCCTTTGGTTCTAAAATATTTTCGTGGCCAAATAAAAACCGTTCTACTGAGAACCTCTGAAGGGTGCTTCATTAACATAACTTTAAAGTGATTTATTGGTATGAATCTATCGGCACATATATAATGAAATATCCCTAAATAAAACGTACCAGATAGTTTTCATGGCCATTAGAGTATTCCTTGCGAAAAAATCCAGATTTATTCCGACAAATGTACACAACTGTATAGCAATCATGGAAGCTACCATGTTTATTCTCTGTGGTATATTTACAACGCCGCGTGCAATACCGAAACAGAAGCCAGCGAAAATATATCACGTGACTTCACGTGACCTTGTGAACTTCGTTGAGCACACATACGGATAGGAGCGAAGATCGTTTAGAAATTGTTATTGCAAAAAAAAAAAATACACTTTTTAAAACCTCAGTGATTTGAGAGAAAAATGTAAGAGGAGTGAGTGTTTTAGCGGCGTTTGTAAAACACGGAATCGCCTCCTCCTCTAAATCGCTTACTTCGCTTAATTTTCCCTAGTGTTGATGTATTTATCACAGATATTTAGTTGAATCTTGTAGAACAACAACTTAACTTAAAAACAAATATCTTTTGAAATCAAAATTTTGGTTGTTTGTGTGTTTGTCCCAAAAAGTCTGGTAAAAATTTTGTAACTTACGAGAGCAAAATGTGTGACCTCTTTGATCAAACAACGAATTCTCTTAACTTAACTTGTGGCAATGAAATCTCATCAAAAGTCTCGGTCCAACTGCACGGAAGTCAAATCATTTATTAGTTTGGATTAGTCTCCAGACAGAAAGTTCTAGAATGGGCGGGATGAAGGGCGGTCCGGTGAGCCTATTACCGCGGGTAATTGCCCGGCTTATAAATTGGCGTCCAATTTTAGGCAGATGAGGGGGTCGAGACAGCAGGTTAAGTGTTCATGCCGTCCTCATGTCAAGATGCCGGGTGAAAAGGCAAGACAAATTATTCACATGCATACAAAGTATAATTGGCAATGTCTGTACCCCCGGTCAAGGCTCACCAGTGATGTAATAGTTCGACAGGTTACAACATACCATTCACATATATGGGGCTAACGGCTTTATGCCGGCTTTAGTCCGTTAAAAACTATTCCGTCATAGATTCTGTTAGGGGTCAAATGACATCACGGGTGGCCAACAATTTTGCAAACTGGTGGAAATTGGTGAGACCGAGCTGAAATGAGTCGACAGACTCAGTCATAAGACTTAATTAGATTCTTGGTCTCTGAAGGGTCTGAGCTCACTGCCTATTTTTATCTTTTGTTGATTTCAGTATTACTAAAATCAATTTTATCAAAGTAAAAAAAAATACAATTCCGCCAGGTGTAAATCTGTGCAGTCTCAATTCAGCACCACACGTGGATCCTTCGTGGACCGGAGATCGATTTTTAATTTTAGGGGAGTCCTGTTTTCGAGCCAGTGAAGCAATTCCAATAAATGGAGGGTAGGGAGAAATAAGCGAAGTAGGCGATTTAGGCGATTCCGTGTGTTACAAACGCCGGTGTTTTAGAATCATTTTGTGATTTGATAACAAAGGTTTTTAGTGGCAGTGCTAAACACTAACAATCCATGGAAAACGTGGACATTGTAAAAGGGGTGTCGCGTTCATATTCTAGTTTTATCACAGATCGCACTGTAACCACATATCTCTATACAATGATATGCTACACAACAGTAATGTATATTAGATCGAATGGAGCAACGGGCGGACATCTTGGTCTACCGAAACAACTAGCCTTCCACGAGACACCTGTTTTTTTAAAAGAAGTGTATCCCCTGGGCACGTTTTAGAGAATGCCATCCCGTACGCACAAATACAAATGAGCTCACTGAATGGTGATTCTGTAGTCTGGGAGGTCACTTATCCACATTTCAATGGGAACAAATTTTGTATAACTGACCGGTTGTGAATGAAAGGAAATATGGTCGGCAGGGACCATAGTCGGGCTCCATAGACGACAACGGAATAAAGCGGAAACCTAATGCTGAGTGGAGTCACCTGAATCGATAGGCCTATTGTTCACCATTGTTGTTCCCGGACTGTGAGCCCATAGGACTTTATCTCCTGCCACACCGGCTCTTAACCAACCTGCTTGGGCTCTTTGGGATTACCAATATGGGACTGTCGGCCGCAACTACTAAGCCCGGATGTGGAAAGACGATATAGTCGGCGGGAGAGCACCAGGCCGGGGCTCCAAGACGATAACGGAATAAAGCGTTGAAACTAATGTTGCGGAACAGAGTCAATGAATCGATTGCCATATTGTTCACATTGTTCCCGGACTATGAAGTACGCCGGACAAAGATTACTTCTACACCGGTGTAGGACCCCACGGGATTATATCTGCTTTCACACGGTGTGTTGAAAGGATATTGTCCGGTGGAGCCACTAGTCCGGGGTCCATAGACGATAACGGAATAAAGCGTGAAATAATGGTGCGGTGAGTGTAAAGAGTAACTGAATCGATTGCCTATTGTTCCTCATTGTTCCCGGACTATAGTACGCCGGACGATAATACTTCTACACGGGTTTTCCAATCCATTGTATTACGGCGGTCCGAAAGTGGTAGTCTGTGTCACAGATTGAAACGATATTTCTAAAATAGTACTGCGCGAGAGATTAACGTATCAGGCCGTCATAGCGAATGCATTCAAATGAAACGAATCTCAAATATCTCCGGAAAAGAAGGGGTTCTGTGGAAGGATTTTGAATCAGGAGGGTCCATGACTATATTTGTTGGGTCTGAACCTACCTCCCAGACCCCTAGCGAAAAAATGGAACGTTTGTCGGGTTACTCGGGGTGTGCTCGCAAACACGGAATAAAGTAACACCAATCGCTACGGGTCGTATCCTTTTCCACAATGGCCTTCGGTATTATTCCAGTCTTGGAGAATTTTCAAACACGCTGGCGCCAACTCTTTTTTTTCCAGCAATTTTAGAAACAGGATATACGTACTTTACCGGACCGCCGTACCATTGTTAGAGATCAGTGTTCGAACACCACTTAATGCTGCGGGGTTTGGGTTTCAGCAAGATATGCGGGACCTTTTCAGATTGGTACCGAGTAGGGCGCTTGTTATGAATGCTGAGAGTTCCTCATTTTTATTTTAAAAACTATATTTCTCAAGAATCCCAGGGCTCATTTTTAAAAAAAATTAGCAACCAAAGTAAGCCATTTTGGATCCATTTAACTATTTTAAAGAAAAAAACGTTAAATGTAAAAAGCTGTGTTTGATTTCAATGATTAAAAGTAAACGCGATAGTCTTTCATAACAAGCCAGAACTTGACTAACCACCGATCATCTTTGAATTGGTGTGAAAGACTTCTAAAACATGGTTGTGGCAAAACGATTAGCGTAACAAAAAACATAACATGGCCCGGCTTCGTTTTAAATCGTCTATGCTTCGAAAGTTAAGCAGAAACTGGTTTGGTTTCTTCGCAAAGGAATACTCAAAATGACCATGAAAACCATTGGTACAGTTATAGTTTAGGCCCGAGTTATGGCGCATGTGTTATAGATTGTGGCGAGTGAGAGTGAGTGGGGGTGTGTTGTGGTGTACATAAGTAAATCCTTAGAGGGTTTAAGGGTGTTTTAAGGGTCTACAAAAAAGAAGCCATTTTCTTGGGCTACAGTAGCATTTGATGGTTCCATGAAGAACCATAACCAAAATATCCCCATGTAAAAATACTTCTGGGGGTGGATGGCCCAATCAGTAATGTAATGTACAATTTTGACATTGTAGTCAAATGTGGGTTGGATAGAAAATAGGTTGTGGGTGATCTGTGGTGAGGTTAATGGGTTGCTACTTCTATGCTAAATCAGTGGTCATATTGCAGAAATTTTGTAGGTTCTTTTTTGTGTTTGTTGTATAATTAAAATGGGAGTGTTTCTTGCGGTTTTTAAAACATCCTTAAATTAAAAATGGGGGAAAGAGGTTTTGATACTTGTCCTTTCTTGTTCAAAGTCACTTTAACATTTCACATCTGCAAGTGGTCACCCAGATTTTATTCCACAGACTGTCAGGAACATTTGGTATATGAATTGTTGTGACAGCAGAGGCGTCCCAAAATTCAGGCCTTGGTCCATAGGTACAAGCTCGGAAATCAGGGGCCCGCCACCGACATGCATCCTTACCTGAAAAAAAAATTGAGTTTGGACAGGCTCACAATAACGCCGTAAACCTAGAATAATGGCCTTAATATTAAATCTGTGCGTTTTCAAGCCCTAACCCAAAGTTAAGTATGCAATAAACCTGGGTATTGGATAACAGAACAGAAACTCCCAAGATGAAAGCGATATGACCCATAGAAGTTATCTTGTGTTTATACAAGTATCCTGGGAGATGGTTTTGAAAGACATTTTATTTCACTTTTCAAGTTCTTTCTGCTTGGGTTGTATATCAATGCACAGTAGCATATTTCATTTCAAAACCACTGTGGAATCCTTTCATTCCTGATGGTGCCATCGACTTCCATTCGGCCTGAGATACTATATTTGGTGTCCGAGACAGGGGGTATAGGCTGTGATTTCCTGTGTGTGTGATGATGTGGTCCGCTTATTGCTCGTCAGCACCGCACTTAAAGACAATATCGTGATGTGAAAATATTTTAAATTTGCAGGAATAGCTTCAAAGCGAAGGATTTAAGGCCGTAGAATGCATATAAGTTACTTTTCCAGCTGTAGGATTGACAGGAAAGGAAGAACGCGGCAGTGTTCAAGATGGATTTCCATTCAATGACTGTGTTGTAGTAAGTGTCGAAACGGACAGTAATGACTAAAAAAATCTCCATTCGGCCTTATATAAGCACTGTCTGGTCTTATCATTTGGAAGGGTATGGTTAGGATACCGGTACTGTTACATACAAGCAAAAAAATTGATTTTGATGATTTTTCAATTGCCTGATTTATGCAAATCAATGATTAGGTGTATTTAACGACCCTGGACTTTTCGGAAAAAACCTCATTTGGAAGACCTGACCAGCGTCAGTGAGACAGAAGGCACCGCTGGCCCACCAGCTTTATTTTCTTTTTCACATGAAAACAATGGGGCAGCGCTGACCTCTCAGGTGGTAGAACACGGGTTGAACCAACTCGTTTTTGGGGCTCGTAAAGACGTGTTTCATTTTAAAATATTGCAGAAATGTTGCCAAAAGTCTACTTCATACCTAAGAATGGTTAGAATTATAATTATAATGATATTTTTGGGGGTGAAAAACAAGCATGAAAAGTGAAAAAAAATGGTTTAAATTAATGCGTGGTCTTGACAAATTCAGGAGCCCCACATCATTTAAAGTTGACCAAATCATAAAGGGCATTTATCTGTAAAAAAGTATGTGCACTTGAAGCTGTATCTGTTTTGAGAAAAGCGAAGACCACGGGTAGTTCATAGATTGCCACTGTTTGAACATGAATTCCCCTTTACTTTAACATGGCGAAAAACATCACTGATTTGCACTACAGAGCATGTGTGGGGGATTCATAAACAAAGAGCAAGGCGCGTTTGGTCTTTTGTGTTTGTGCAAATCCATACCTTCTGACTCGTAACCAACAATTTCTACGGTTATCAAATTTGTGTCACTGTGACATCAGGACTGACTGAGCGTCCCGAGACATTACTTGTCGTTTAACTTTGTCCACACATGCTATAGGTATATAGGTCAAAGTCTGGGCAGTTTGCCTCATGGATCACTGATAAGGCGCTGCTTGCAGTGGAGGTGACTCACCAACTGGCCTCCATAAAATTGGTTATTGTTCCAACAACTTCTAGGATGGTTTGACTTCAAGGTCTTCAACAAGGTCAAGTTGCATGCGGGACCAAAGGCTCTCTGGAGCTCTTGGTAAACGTCTCTGATTCTGGCTATTTGTTACATGGATAGGAATTGGCTTTGTAAGAACAAGCAGACTCAGTCTCAGAAAGAGCAGTACCACATCAAGCGAAGCACCGTGACTGGAAATGACTTGCGGACAAAGATTTTACAATATCGTGGCACGAATTAGATATCAATGCTAGGATGAATGAGGGAGGCTGCTAGTCAAAAGTATGAGAAGTTCATCAAAGCTAACAGAGAAGCAGGTCATTTCTGTGAATCTTCCAATAACGTAAGACACGCTACTCAAGTGATGCGAGGGATGAAATCAAAGTTGGGTACAGAAAAAACCCCACAAGCCCGGGGCTCACTGACTTGGGCCCTAAGAACTGAATTCTGAATAATGCCTTTAAAGGAACCCTTTTCTGCTGGAGAGGCACGCATAGTGGGGGTTAGGGTCCGCCACATACCCGCGCCTGGGTCCATGTCAATCCCTCCCCGACAACAAAATACCACTGAAGAACACAGGCGTCCATCACAAACATGGGCAAGGGAGAACCTTGAAGAAGCCTACAACCACAGTTTATCGAAAGACGACCTATACAGCTCAGACAAATATGATCGCTTGGTCACTCGAACATGGAGAAAACACTGAAGGTATGGTATATAGCCCAACATAAGAGGGAGGCCAAGCGGACAGGAAAAAAACACATGGTGTTGGATCAGAACCAGACTCAAATGATACATCATCCATGTGAAGCAAAAGAATTGGTCATGGGGCCCGGGATTACATAGGAAGACAGACTGATGGGAATGGACATGTAACTGAATGAAGACCTAGAAATGGAATAAGATATCCAGGAAGATTAAAAGTTAGATGGATGAGAAACACCCACGAAAGGACCTTTGTGGTGTCACCTTGGAGAGGCCTTCATCCTGCCAGTGGAGTTTTCATTGCTGCTGCTACTGCTGCTGCTGCCGCTGTCGCTTATGATTTTTTGTCTTTGAATAGTCTTAGTATTTTGATATTATTGTGCTTATTTATGATTATTCTTTTTAATTATGAAGTATTATGATGATGATGAATGATGTAGTATCATTATTAGGAGGAGTGAGGCCTGAAGATGATTATTGATATGATTATTATTAGTCTTCTAATGATGATTATTACTTCTTCACTTCTTCTCCCTTCCATCTTCCCTCTGCTTCTACTTCTTCTTCTTCTTCTTTCTTCTTCTTCTCCCCCTCTTCTTCTTCTGCTTCTTTTTCTTGCTTCGGCGCTTTGGCGTATGAGGGGGTGTATGTGATGATGAGGTCGGGTAACTTTGTCCCCACCTTTACAGTTCCCCCCCCCCCCCTTTCTGCCCTAAATAATACAATCACAGTTGTTAATTCCTATCCCCGGCTATAACTGTAAACATTTTGCCTTTTTGAACATTTACAAAAAGGTTTCAGTACACGTTTGAATATGCAGAAAAAAAGTTTCGGTTCTTGTGTAAACAATAAACCGTGAAGAGATCGAGTAGGTAGGCAAGTATTTTTTGGAAATGTAATTGGGTGGGGACAAAGCAAGAATGAGTCAGTGAGTGCATGCCATGTATATGCTTTGGTGAACCATGAGGTGGTGAACCGATGCTTTGGTGTCATGGGGGTGGGTGTGGTGGTCTTAGGTGGGGGAAGGGAACAGCATCTTCCCTGGTGCAAGTGCAGGCTCTCCCTGCAGAAGCGAACCTTGCAAAGAACGAATTGTCCCGTCACAATAGCTAACAAGGCTGTTGTTCTACGGTAAAATGCGTATCCTTATAGATTCCGGAGCAAATTGTACGCATGCTGTTGAGGTTGTTGAGACTTTTATCTCAAACTCGACCTTTGGCCAACGGGTTATTATTACCTGTTTGAATCTATCTAAAAGTGGGTTGGTTATAGATGGATTATATTTTGCTCGGCTTTGGAATGCTACCCATACAAAAGTTTAAGGTAAGTGCCTTTAAATAGCATAACGTGGTTTAGGGTTTTTTCTGCAAAACCTAGGCGGTGTGAGTATTCGTGTTTTGTGAACTAAAATGGGAAGTTTGTAGTATGATTCATCTGACAACTCCACGAGCGGTTATTGGTAAATGATTTCTACTTGAAATATCTGCCCTTACCGCATCTACGTTACATTGACATAGGACATTTGCGGCATGGGCTATATAACAAATAACGAGCTCCATAAGGCTCCAGAGGAATGATTAGCTAGCTTTTACCGCAGGCAGTAGGGCCCAGTGAGTAAGTTTGGGGCGTTAACCCGGTGTAGAAGTTTTTATGGTCCGCCGGAACGAAATCATGCCACCTAAACAGCAAGAATATAGGGCCCCATTCACGTGACCCCACGAACACTATAGGCCTTTAGTTTCACGCTTTATTCCGTTGCGTCTATGGAGCCCGGACGGGACAATATCTACTTTCACACGGTATTCCACAGTTAATATAGCTAGGCCTAGCTAGTATTTTAGTTGGTACATTGCATATAAACATGACATAACATCATACCAAATCAACAAGACCGTCTGTACAAACCTGTCTTCTGATGGTTCCATCTAGGCTAATTATTACGACAAAATAATAGATCCAATAAAATCGACCGATATAATCTTGGGGGGTATTTTCAGTAGTATTGGTTTTGTTTTGAGTGAGCGGCGGACCTGTGTAAAAGGAGATATGGTTCGCCCGAAGCCATAAGTCCACGCCCGCGGGCCTCCATAGACGACAACTGAATAACGCGGGAAACTAATGTTTTTGAAAGAGTCAATGAATCGAGTGCCCTATTCCTTTCCGTTGTATAAGATTTCCTGAAAATTGGTCCCGTTAGGGTCACTTTCAGAACCCCTGGAACGAGCATGGGTAACCAACCAAAATCCAAGCCCGTGTTTTATTAACCTATCATACCACCTAATAGGATTCTTCATTTAAACCCTATAATATATAATACCGGGTGCATAAAGATTGTTAGTAAGTTGCATGTTGATTCCCGGTGCTTCATATTTCTGACATTTCAATCAGCGTGATGCCGACAACGTCCGACTTCCACTTAAGTTACTTTTAGGTTCTTTACTGCCTTTGTGTTTTATTCTCGAGGTGAAGGAACATTATTTTGTGTATAAGCATTTACTTAAGGCACGGCCCACGCTGTACTGTTTCTAGAATACAGTGGGTGGACCTATCTAATTAGCGGTATAATACAAGCTTATTTTATAAATCGGAGATTTGGAAGATTTCCGCTAAAATGACCATGATTAATATAACATTCAGTAGCGAGATCTCATAATTCCTTCAGTTCAGGAATCATATTAGCGAAAGCAAGTTTAAGCATGGACTATGAGGTCAAAGTCTCGTCGGTTGATCTATTGATGTTCTGTGTCTTGGTTTTTCTTTAGACCGTAAAAAACCGAGATAGACCATACATCAGAAGGGGAAGGAGGGGATCCTTATGCCTAAAAATATTTCGATTTGACCTACCCTATTTCGATTTTTTTACACAAATAAAACAGACTCGTAATTTTTGGATTTTCAGTTTTTTCGCACCGCTTGTTGGCATGAAATGAAATGTTTAGTTTTCCCGTCGCCCGCCGCGTCCCATTTTTCTTACCGCTAGAAATTTTACATATTTGAAAAATATTTCATTTTTTTTTAAACTAAAGAAAATTTCATCCACAAAATTGACCAAGAAAAAATTCCTAAGCAATCACTCTTTGACCAAGTTTTGATCACATTTTATCATTTGAAACAGAGTAAAACTTGATAGTTCCACCGTCACTTGTTCTCAGACTTTTAATCAAAGTCGCCAGTTTTTAGCCGATTTAATTACCCAGTGGGCAAATTATACCGCAATCAAAGGTATTAAAATCAATAGAGATATCTCAACATAGTATCCATATTTTCATTGAAAGGGTTGTTCTAGTTATTGTTATTGCATGTGCAGACATGCCAACAAGGACGGGATTTCCGAATTTCGTACGGAAAACGATGCGGAAATACGGACGTACGTGTTCACGGTTTAAAACAAATACGGAAAATGGTCGTGTACTAAAAAAATAAAAAAACGTGTATAAACAAGTCAGAAAATAAGAAAATACAGAACAGTTAAAGTCAGGAAAAAGAGGGAATATCTTTTCAAAGTGAATAAGAGAACATTAGATTTGAAATAATTTCAATATAAATCTGTTAAAATGGTTCCGACATGGTTTTTCTCCCGACTTAGGAAATTCACCACATAATATTTGAGTTAACCATTTAATTGCTGTATGCTAAATGTCTTCTGAAGGTATTTGAAAATTAACTTAAATGGGCAAAGGGATAGAACTACAAACAATGAATTGTTATAGTGGCTTATTGTTTAAGAGTTTTCAAGCTTTAAACTTTTGGTGGCATTTAAAAAAAAATCTTATTGGACTTAGTCTCCACGCCAAGTTCCTTAATGGGGCTGGCAGACGGCGCGGAGCTCTGTCCATGTTTTCGTTTAAAAGCTGTATTTACAAAGAGGCTCTATCTCATGATGCAGTTCATATGTGCATAGGGTAGCTTAGTTTTCACGTTTATTGTAGCTGGAAAGGTGTTAGACTTTAGTTCTTTGTAATGTGGCTAATGTTGCCCTAAACATATTTCTCATATGGACTCGTGTCATACTGGACAGGTCCTTATTAGGGGGGTACTTTCAGATGGCAGAATCCACAATTTTTTTTCCAGAAAGAGTAATTTAAAGAGCTCCTCATGATGCAGATCCATGGGGATGATCAGTTTTCAAGTTATGATACTTTAAATTTAGACTTGTCTTCTTTTTGATGTACTCTCTTAAAACGAAAGAGTGATAAAAATGAAAAACCACCTAAAAGAGTGAAAATCTCAACTCCAAAAAAGAGCCAGCTGAGTGTGAAGCATCTTTTAGAGTGAGATCCACTCAACATAAAGAGTGAAACCAAAATAACTCTAAGGAAAAAGCGTGAACTGAATAACTCCTTTTAGAGTGAACAGTCACTCTTATAGAGTTGTGCTTCTTTAGCGAATTTTTGTTTGTTTGGTGAGTAGAATGTATGAGTAGGTCATAATTCATAGAATCGTGACATGAATGAAGATTGTGGCCGAAGCATTGGCATGAATCAGTGAGACATGCATGAATTGGGCGTGCATGACGCGTATGATCACGGTATGCATGGCCGAGTCGTGACAATGCATGATTGTGCGTTTCTGACATGTGTTAAGCCTAGCCTGGCCGGGAGCCTTGCGCAGACTACCGTATGTACGGAGTGGGATAATCAGTGAAATAACAGGGAATGCTTCTCCCACACGTTGCTGTAAATGCTATGGAACTGTGACCGACATCATACAATATACTAACCCGGTGAATATATCTAGGAATTTTACTTCACTAATTTCAACTTCGTTCAACGGTTTGCTGAACGGTCTCACTTCTTAACTCGTCCCGCCATGTTGTTCGAATCGAAAATATCACGCGATTTGCGGCGTTTCTGATGGGCTATTAGTTCAATCCCGAAAAGAGGGAGCATTTTTTCACTCTTTTAGAGCTTAAAACCCGGTCGATAAGGGTTCAGAGTGGGCTTCACTCAGAAGAAGAAGTGGGCATTTTGTTTGAGCCACTCGAAAGAGAGTGGGCTCTGTTTAACCGGAAGTGACAAGTGTCGGGTTGCCATTTTCTCGCTCTGTCGAGCTAAAAGCCACTCGAATTAGAGTTAATTTAAAAATAACTCGAAATCAGAGTGATTTTTCACTCTTTCATTAAGAGAGTAATATTAAAAAAAAATTTCATATGGATTAGTTTCTCTGACAGTTCCTTAAATGGGGTGTCGGAGGGCGGAGGCTCTGTCTGTCCATTTTTTCTGGAAAAGCCTGTATTTTAAGAGCCTCATCTCATGAGCAGTTCATATGTAAATAGCTAGCTTAGTTTCAAGTACGAGCCGTTAAAGAGTAGATTTACAATTTAACTTCATGTCATTTCTTAAAACAAACACGTTGTGCCAAATTGGCCTAACGCAAGGAGATTGCTATATAAAGGCCTGCTAAGTAAACTTTGGGCAAAAAAAGTCTTTTGCATTGCCATGGGGGGCCTGTTTAAACCAATTCTTGGAAAATTTTAAATACAAAAAATTAGGCATTGGCACCTTTCCCGAATGCGTATAGAGACCAATTTTAAAATCCTGTCACATTGATTATTTCAATAAAGTGTTGCCGCCGAAGTGAATGCATTATCATATATTTACTAATTTAGTTATTTTTATATGATGAATTTTAAGGTTGACTGGTGTGTGCTGATCTGAAAGGTAGATCTGAACTTCCTTTGCCACATGAAAGCCCATCATGGCCATGAATCTTTTTTCGGATTGTAGTGGCATTGATAGTTGCGGTGAGGTATGCAAAAATGCGCTAATTAATTAAGAGCATTCATTGGTTTAAAATTCCTTCTGTGTGTTTTCCATTTTGGTTAGGTTGACTGGTTGCACTGACTTTGAAATTGGTACCATCGTTGTATTTGGTAGTTAGAAACAAAGTGTTCAATCCGGTTTTGTCCCCGTTAACACGGGTGCCGGAGTCACCTCACACTCAGCAATACGCGTGTGAGGATTTATTTGGAGCAAAGATAATCTGACCGGATGCCCTTCCTGACATCAATCCACAGTATCGGCGGTGGGCCTAGCCAATTGGGCAACTTTGACCAAACATGCAAGGCAGCATGTGTGGGATGGCCGCCAATAGCTCACCAGAGCTGACGCCCTGTAGCGGAGATTTATTTTTCGTTCTACAAGGGTAATCCAGCTACCCTCCTATCAGATCCTTACAAATCCGATGATGGGGGGAGCGGTTTAGCCGCCGGACGACTCCGGAATACGCAAAAAGTCCTTCGCTACATGAAAACTTAATGGCATTCGTTTCGGCATTGAGATATGTATTGTGGTTTAGAGTATTCAAATAAGCTAATTAAAGGGCGTTTAGCTTGAAATTTGTCAAAAAGCACTGTCAATATCTGGGTTCCATACGGCGTATGTTGAATGGTGGAAGGGGAAGTGGGTTGAAGGAGATCTTGACCTGAACAGTTTGGCATTTACAGTATACAAATTAAGGTATGTTAATGAGCTAAGTAATATGCATAATTGCTATTATTCTTTTGAAACTGAGTACTCCGATTCCTTACACTACTCAGCACGTGTGGGTCTCCATCTTTACAATATATGTATACAGTTTATCAATAGGCTGTGGGTGGGATCAGAAGGGTCCCCATAATGTCCACGATCGTGTTGTGGGTCCAAAGGTCAAATGCAGTCAATTGAAAAATCTCTGAAAATCCCTTAATAAATTATCTTCAGCATGTTGTGTAACCTTTAAAGGCACTATCAGTGATCTGCCCGAAAGAGTTCAACATAGTGAAAAAAGGGATCTTTAAGTAAAGAGTAAGTCTGTAGAATTATCATGAGTAATTTATCAGAAAAATTTACCAAAAAAAGGAAGAAAACCGCAGTGTTCAAAAATAGGAATCTCAATTTAATTTACATGTTGCATTCAGTAAGTGTCTGAAGGATGCAAAAAAATATGATTTTGCCTGAATACAGTTTGCTTCAGGCGGGGTATGTTATGGTTACAAAATTGTAACAACAATGCACAAATCTGATTTTCATTTTCCCCTAGTTCATCACTGTAAGGCTTTTAATAAGTGACCTTGTTACTATCTAGGTTATGATTGTCCGATTTCAAACAAAGGGCAATATTTTTAATTATCCAGAGTTGTTGTACGGATAGTAACGGCAAATATTCCCATAACAAGATAATGAAAGTTTGGACAATAATGAAATTTCCAAAATAATGATAATGAAATTTGTCACCTGTGCATCGTCGCTCGAAAACAGGGGACGGGAAACTAAACAATTCATTCAGTAGCCTTATAGTCTGATTTTTTATTCCTGTCAGTAACGCATATTTCGATGGAAGAAACTCAATTGGAGGGGATGTGTTGAGATGAAAAACTAAAAAGCCGTATTAAGCTGAAAATGCTCAACTGTGTTCAACAGAATAAGATGCTTAAAACCCATTTGCATGAACGTTTGAGAACGAATAGTAAAGACTTCATTACCAAGATTGAAATGAATAGATTGTCGTAAAGTCTGAGGACACGCTATCGATCCTTTGTTTGGTGGCAATCAAAGAACGGATAATTGTCATGAATATCGAGGCTGCGGGGTGAAGAGGAGGATTAGGCCACGTAATATGGTAGTTTGTTATGAGTGACCAATAACTCTAAAATACTTAAATGATCGGGGACCTAGCTGTCAAATATTATTTTAACAAGACGATAAAGTAATACGTTATTCGATTTTCTAAGATCCTTGTGACGTTAAAAAAAACTTTGATGAGTAATAATTACTTGTATCGTTCATTTTCTTATTTGTTGGAATGCTTCAGAAGAGTTTGTTCAAGTTGGTGTTTGGAATTTATTCAGTGCAATTGCCTTGTAATATTTCCTTCGGGTGAGAAAGAAAAGGGTCATTTTGTAATTATGGCCTAACTTTTTTTCCCTTATTCGTATCGTGACATCAAAATTTCTATTGTACTAATTGGGGGTTAAAGCATACACCTTTCAGAATGAATGGAAAACCGTCGACACCGCCCCGAAACCTTTTTTAATGAAACTGAAGGATAAAAAAATCCTACTATATACATAAGTGTATGGGCTAGTGAGGGTTCTATTGGACCGATTACAAAAACGCGAAACCTTGGCGGGTCTCGAGATTGCAATATAGGATTATCAATTCAACCTATGTTTCTGCAGTCTCACATTAGGATATCAATTTTACTTTTCAGTTTCAGGTAGGTCGTATCCATTTGAACAGATCTGGTCCAGATAGGGTACCATTTTTCATTGTTTGGTCTCATAGGGTCACCGCAGTAAACCTGTTAACTCGGGTGGTTACCCGGGCTCATGTAGCTAAGGTACCCCCCCCCCCTCGGGGTGGACCAAGGATTGTTTTTGCGCCGTCCCGTTTAAACGCAACAATATTTCACGGCCACTTTTTGTAGGGCCTGATTTACTAACTTGGAGTTTTAGTTTCGCAACTTTTTATTAAAAAATTGATATTCGTGAAAGTTTCCGAAGAAAAATTTATAGCCTGAGTGCACTCCTCCTGCCCAATGGGTAGGCCTATGCTCGGTTACTAAAATAATTGGTATAATTTCGCGTGAACTTTGACCGTTGGTAATAGGTCTACCCATGCATGTAGACTTATGCTACTTTCAAAGACAAATGATAATTAAATTTAAGGTGTCATGAAAATAATTATTATAGATGTAAATAACCTCATATGCGGATTCTATTTCCGTGAGTGGGTGAATGAGGTCGTTCGCATAGGGTTAGAGCGGAGCAATGTCATCATAACGATATATATTTAGTTAATAAACTCTTGGAAAAAAGATTTATTAAAACACTTTAAATGTTGCGCGTTGTTGTCAATGGGAGAAGATTGGGTGTTGTGTCTGTTCGACGATTTTTTGGTAATAACCTCCAAGACGGTTGTAAAGAAAACTGAGTGTCCCCCATGAGAGCGTGTTCTAGCATACCATAGCAACATGTACGGAAATAAACCGTGACCTTGTAGACGGCCATTTGGGTACAGTGCTGAAACAAATGATTACGTGCAGCAGACAATGACGAATACAATAGACATATGGGTGGTGTAGGACAACGCAGTCACACGGGAGGACACTGTAGTATATGACACATGGGCAGGGCTTTTCCGATCAAAGTAAACTAAGAACTGCAGGAAAATTCCATATGAATCACTTCTGGATTCTTCCCAGACAAGGCGTAAATGAGTTGGTCCGGGGAGCAACTGGATTGGCGTTGCATGAGACCAATATCAGAACAAAAAATCAATCATTCATTTATGGAAGCCTAATAACACAAGTAATCGCTATAATAATGTTATTAAGTGGATTACGAATTATGGTAGCCTAACAGCAAATATCGCAAACAAGTGGTTGTAATTATCGACAAATTATCATGACATAAAGGAATATCTGTCAGTAAGGTCATTAGGGTTCTTAGCCCGGAGGACATGGAAACGTCAAGGGCAATACCCCCGTTTTAAAGGGACATTTTCACTGGTTGTTTGTTGTATAGAAACTAACCATAGCGAGAATAAACGTTTCATCGTTTAAACTATTGAAGAAAAAAAATAGAGAAAAAGGCAAAAAATGAAAGCGAGCTAGTAAGGAGGCGTGCCTAATTATACACGATAGATATTTTATATTAAAACAAAACAAACTTGGTCCAGATTTTGGCAATTATAAAAAAACTCCTCGTCAATGGGACGACGGTTGGTTTGCATTGCATTCTCCTCCAACATGGCAACCGATTTTCATTGACGTACACGAGAGGGTCATGATTCGACTGACCCAGGGCAGCTTAGCCACTTCCCGCTGACCCTATAAAATATGAGCGTATATAGCGTTTGTTACCTGTTAAATGCAAGGGAGGGGGGGGGGTATCTCGAGGGTTTGTATGGTGCCATAATTTTCTTGTAGTCTGTAGAGTATCATGAAGAGTACCATAAAGGCCTAAATGTCGTGTTGCCGAAATTCGCTGAAATTAGGACCGGCTTTTTTAATGATTTTGGAGTATTTCTTCAAATTTAATGCCAACTTAAAAAGACATGTTGAACCCTGTATACTTCTATTACCGTTCAGTGTAAGATGGAATATGACCTCTTCTTTTGCCACTATATTCTAATACATTTTATATGAGGAGAGGCCTCCAAGTGGTGCCAAAAACCCGCCAAAAAATACATAATGTAGTATATTACTTTACGGTTTAACTATGACCTTGGGGTCTTCCCTAGTGTTATCTTAATTTACTCTTATCAAAGGTATTGTTGCATCGTATAGTGAATACACTATAGTAAGGAAATAAATGGTTACAATTACAGCCTATATAGGCTCAATTAGGGATGTCGGATGTGATATATTTGCTAGTTTGTGATCTAAATACATGATACAGTACCTGTCCTCTGTAAGTCGCTGAATTCGGCACCCCGATGCAGCCTTGATATTTCGTCTAATATGGACATAATTCCCTTTGTTTCATGCAGTACAGGTTACCTCAAGTGCTTATGTTTTTAAATATTAAAAAATCTCAATAGGCCCTATATGGCATGATTTTGTTGGACTATGCCATGTAAAACAAAGTATCCATTCAAAATTCATACCAAGCAACCATCGATGGTAAACGAGCGGCCATTTTGTTTATCCATCATCCAACCGGGGGGAAAGACTATTTCCGGTGAAAATTTAATATTTTATCATATCACGGTCTCCCAAATGTACTTTCCTTATTATCTATTTTGGTAGAGGACATTCTTGAATAAGAAGCAACTTTTCATGGGAGAGATGGCGTACGAAATAAAACTGTAGTCGTGCACCGGGTGCTGCTAGGGCGGATTTAAGGAAAAGGGCCATGTCAGCAGATTAAGGTGGGGCATGCACGGCTGAGTAAGACAGTTTCTTAATTTCTTACATTTGTACCTCAACATATCTGATCAGATCGAACCACATATTTTTAAAGTTGAACATCGGGAAAGTGTTAAATTTCAAGGATAAATATACCTAACTGACAGGGCCTTCTCCTGTTTCGCGAACGCGTATTCAAGATGATGGAGTTGGATTTGACCCCGTTTAATGACGTCAGAGTAACAAGTTGTAAAACAAAGCTCACACGTGGGCTAACCGCAGCGCACACTCCAGCGATCTCTCTTGTCGGTTCTTTGTCAGGGAACTTGAAATAAGGCTATTTGTATGATACTCCTTGTCAGTACGGTCGCCGCTGGTGCACCGTCGACAATACAGCACATTACTCGTATTTTAAGGCACCAAAATCGAGAAAAATTATGCCATATGATCAACACGTACGAGCATACACGAGAAGTCAACTGTGTACGTTTGCAAGAAAACTGGGCCACGCACGCGCACGTCCGTTCCAACGATGACGATCATGGACGCGTATCGCGTATTTGGTACTTGGACGTCACTTCTGGGTCACGCTTGCAGCGCGATACTCACTTTCCTTTTGGATTTCCTTTGAAAGTGTCCAAAAACATGATATTATGCCCAATTATTAAATATAGGGTTTCTCAACTACTGCTTCATGCAGATTTTACTTGATACCAATACCATGTTCATTTTAAAAAAAAATAGGGAATGAAACCATTTTTTGGCGGTATTATAAGTAGTTAAAGCATGTCCATGGGACCTAAGGTGGGGCCCAGTTAGAGTCAAGAAGCAAACGCAATATCGCACTTTAGTGGACTAAGGTCCGCGGGCCCTGAGGAGCATATTTTAGGGGGCCTGTGTGCAGCTGCTGACACATGCTGACTCTTAAATCCGCCATGGTGCTGTTGGTAGGGAGCTCTTGGGTTATTATTTTTCGATTTAAAAAACACATTTAAAAATTGTGGAATTTTTGGCTTTGTAAGGTGTGAAATGTGCTGATATGAATAAACCGTGTGATAAAAATTGCTTCTGATTATCAGGCGCGTTCTGCAGCCTGATTTGCGGGATTTGGGTTCCAAAGTGGTTTGCATAAATTTTCAACATAGGACAATAAACAAACATTTCCGCCATTAGAGAAAAAAAGATGCTCAGCTTGTGTTTGCTCACTTAAAATGTTGATGATTGAAAAACAAAACTTATTTTTATGAAGAGAAACCAATACAACAGGCTAACTTTCGTATGATGAATCGTGAGAAGTTCAGCTAAAGAAAAACAATCCGACAGTCCGACCAAGGTTACCGATTTTAAGCTGCTGAGGGCAACACGACATGGTTTTTAAGGGAGTTTCCCCCCTAATTATGCATAGGATAGACTGGCTAGTTGCACAGGGGAGGCATTTGAACCGTGTATTCACTTTTCACAGATTCAGTGACAAAGAGTTCTGTCTAACAATTTTCATGTTATCTGAACCATTCTAATTAATGTGAAGGTATTTAGCACATATAGGGGTTACATCACAGAGATAGTACTTGTCAAAGCCTCGGTTTTAAAAGGAATTGTGGGATGGGGGGTTGAAACATCAGAGAGGTTCGTAGAAACCCTGTTACCAAGTTGGTTGGTCCCTTAGGCTGACAGTACCAGGTCGTTGTTTCCAAGAGTAATTACAGTTACAAGGTCTGTAACAGTACACAGAGCCAGCTCTATAATGCACAGTTGAGTATCATATACTTTTTTGGATAAAAAGTTGAGGAGGGCGAGTTGGGTAGCGTCGTCGCTGACCTTTCACCCTTGCGGACGGGTCGATTTTCCGGTCGAGGCCAGTGTCGTATGTGAATTTGGTTTGCCGATCCATTACTCGTCCTTCGCAGGTTTTCTCCGAGAATTCGGTTTCCTCCTGCATATAAAATCGGACTTTTACCATAAATCTTCCTCCGTGTTCTGGAGGCGTCCCTCGAATTTAATGCATAGAGCAATATTGGGTGCTCTTGCCTGGCAAATGTAATGCCGAATATACTTGAACTTGATCATTGATTACATTTTTTCAGTGTAATCTTTGTTGTTTATTAAAATAATGTCGAGGCCCGTTGACACATGTATTATAGATATATAGACTCAAAGCTGATGAAAAGTAGGTACACGTCGAGACTAAGCATCAGCTTCGTTGAACGCGTTTTTCAGTGGGGCGAGAACTGTGGAATAAGGACGAGGTATAACGAGTCAACGAATCTCGGTTTTAATCGAGTATCGAAAAAACAAGTATTTTAAAAAAATCTGTGTCGGTAGCCAGGCATATTTTACAAGAAATAAGAGCAACATTAAAAAGCAATTAAGAGGGGTTTATTAGGAAACATGTTATAAAAAAGAAATATAAAACTGATTTAAAGTAGATGTTTGAGTATAAGATTACAATTATATAGTCAGAATAATGGCGACCATGGCGTCTGAACGTAATTTGACGGTGCAGAACAAATGTCGCCGTGAAGAAGATTCTGTGAATATTTAAAGACTTATTGAAACGGCACACGCCAAAGTTGACTTACGGGATTAGGTGTCCGTGCGACGAAAAACCGACTCAAATAGGGGCAGTGTTTTGACATTTTACATCTATTTTGTTCGAACATGCCCGGCCAATGTACTACACCATTCAAACAATACAGTCCGAAAAGCCGCTGATTGACAAACCTTGACATACCGCGCAAATGGTCGGCTACTTCTGTCCCTGAATATATAATTTAATGTAGGTTACACTTCCTGTCATTCAACCTAAAGATGTGCCTAAAACTTAGTTTAAGGACAGGGTCAACCTTGAGTTTCCGAGCACCTATTTTGGTTTGTAACTTTGCAAATATTTGATTATGAGGTAAAGTAACATTCTAAAGAAAATTGGATGATGCAGTCCCATGGTGGCATCAGATTAATGTAAACTGTCCGTATTTTGAGAAAAAATACTAAAAAAACATGATTTTGCCCCAAATTTTTCAGGACATGCATAACAAAAAAACATTTGAATTCATGATTTCTATGTTATTTTTTTAGAAACGGAAGACAAAAGGGTTAGGGGACGGTTTTTTATTTTCTTAAATTAGAGCTTACTTTTCTAAAATATAAGGGAAAAATGTCAAAAGTGTGATTTTACCTTTTTTCAAATTTTGAGTATAGATTGGAGAATCTCTTAGTTAGAATCGAAAAACTTAAAAATTGAGAAAACGTTCCATGAGGAAGACCGATGCTATCGTAGGACAAAGTTAAACCTTACCTCTTTACTTCGGGTATTTTTGAGTATCTTGTCTGAAAATTTGCCAAATTTTGCGAAAATTGAACATTGAAGGAAAAGGAACATCAGTGTTTTAGTAAAAAAAGGGGACTTTTCCACGTCATTTCAAGGCGTCTCTTTCTCAAATAACCGTTATCTTTGAACTTCAAAATTGACTCTGTTGTTGAAAATGATGGAAATACATCTTTATGCACTATTGAATCAAAAATCCTTTGTCTCTAACTCCAGAAACCAGACGAAATTGAAATTTCCATCTGGTCTAAATCAGCGGTTTGTTTACATTTTCAAATATTATTTTTTCGTTTTTCCAAGATGCGTTCTCGCAAAAGTACATTAAGCACGCGACGCTCATTACGCAGTAAAAATCACCGAGCGACGCGATGCTGCGCCATGCGACTGACGGCGTAAAATGTGCTTAAATTCCCGCAGTTAAAAACCATGCGGTTTTGTGGACTGTAAATGGTCAAATAGTCGCTTCAAATCGGCAAAAAAGTACAACTCGGGATTGTCTGCAGTAGATAACCTGTTGGTAAAGCTAGACACAGGTTGTGTTTTAAATGGTGCAAAAATCACGAAATTCGTGTGAAAACAAAAGCACTAGGGTGTTCACTACCCTTAAATATTATCCACAATGTATGAATATTCTTTTAGATATACCACCAATATCATTACCACCTTGAAATTACAACCCCTGAACTGACCCCTTCCACTGAAAATGGACTTAGGAGAAAAAGGCAATCCCTTCCAATTTTTTGCTTCACGCTTGTCATATACCCTTCCTGCTCTCTGTAGTTTAACTCTCGTGGACGGCCATTTTATTTCTTATACACTCTCCTATCGTTACGACCTTTATATATCCCTGCAACGTTTGAACCAATCTCCCTATTTCCCAGCCAGTCCTGGCAGAGACCTAAATCAAAGAATGCTTTTTAAGGCCATTTAAAACCTACAATGATGTTATTCTTTATGAAACGGCATCGGCATTACCATGATAACACACCCAAACACAAAAACTCCCAAATTAATAGTATTATCATCTTCATTATTCTGGGACACGCACGACCAAAACACCGAGTATGTGCGTATCCTTACCTCGGAGGCGTATGTCAAAGCCTTGACAACGCCGGCAATATAGCGCGTTTAATGCAGGGCGCAGTAGCGTAGAAAAAAAAAACTCGTGCGTAAGTTGAATGCATTGAACGGCTGTTATTGAGCTCTCTGTGCGTACCGCCGTGTCCCAGAATTAAAGAATAAGATTTTAGTAGTACGTATCATTTTCATAAAAGAAAAAATTAATGAAAGACCTTCAGATATAGAAAGAGACTCCTTCGCAATTGAGAGCAGTGTTTCTGTAAAGCGACCCGACAAAAAGTAACGTTTCCACAAAACAGTCTAATATATGCCTATTGTCTGTTTAGTTACACAAGTCAGAAATAGCAGTAAACAAGTCAGCTATTCCCTTAATGAACACTGCACTTGCCAGTAATTACAACGTCTGATCGTTTTGTGTTCAGATAAGGCGTGAGATATTTTACCTATTGATTAGACAGGGCCTACTCGAAGAGTCATCAAAGTTCAAGCCTTTGTATATTTATTTAGAAAATTCCTTCTCTTAGAACTGCTCAACAGGGTCAGGGATCTTCATCGTGGTACACAATATAGTCTCCAGATACTGAAGATATTAATCGTTTTGATTAGGGCATGAATCGGTGTGACCAGAACTTTGTGGATTTAGCGGCCATCTTGCGGGGAGTGGTAAAGTCATTCAAATTTTGGAGACTTAAAAACCAACGGCTAACAACAAGCGATTCTATTTCTAATACACTTAATAAACGTTTCAACAATGTTATTTCTGTGCTTTACGGTAAAAGTCAACTCCGCTCTATTTTTGTACAACGTATACAGAGCCTAACAGATCTTGCATTATGTTTTTTTTAGTTTCTCTTTTTCCCGAATAATGACCCTTATATTATTTGCGGTGTGATGACCCTTATGTTATCTTCGGAATAAGCTTAGGTTATATTGGAGTAAGGACCATTAATGGTATTTCGAGTAATGACCCTTATGTTATTTTCGGAGTAATGGGACCCCCCCCCCCCCCACCCTTGTGTTTATCGGAGTAATTCTTCTTCTTATTCTTCCTATCGTGTCCAAACACGTGGTTCTCAAATATGATCCAGCCAGGATGGGGACAACGTCTGTTTTGTATTTTTTTTTGTGTATGGCTGCTTCCTGAATTCGCAAGGTCCTTGTTTGTGCCATTGTGCTCCAGCAATGGGCAGACCAAGAGTTCCAGTCTGTGGTGCGGTTCCACACCACAGGTTGGTATCCTGATTGTTCCAGATAGCCCACTTCTGCAAGAAACCTTAGAATCAATATGTTGAGGCATAGCCATCCAGCCAATGAGGAGTCGTTCCAGGTGGGAGATGCTCACAGGTCAATAGATAGCTGTTAATGGTGATGGTAAGTCTTGTTTCAAAAGGCGATTCTCTTACCTGTTTCAAGAGGTTGTGACTTTGCTTAAGAAACTCCCTCTCTCTGGATTTAAGCGGTTGGCAGCAGGTAGCTGTCCACACATAGGGTGTTCACATGAGATAACTTGGCAGCTACGCTCTTGCATGCTCGCTAACGCGTCGACGAAGATGGTGGCGCAATTCCTGCTAGGATGTATAAGTTTCCGTTGGTGTTGGACGGAGACATCCTGTGATAAGCCGGAGGAGGCATTTAACGCTGAAATAAAGCTTCTTGGCATGGGTTCACCTTTCCCATACACGGGCAGGCATACTCTGCAATGAGTAGCACAGGGCAGTGCCGGTCGATCTTAAGGTATGTGGGGCGAGCACCCATCTGTGCCAGTGAGTTGTTCAAGATGTTATTGCGGAACATTACTGTACTCTTCGTCTTCTCGATGGGGTCTTAAAGGAGAGAGTGCGGTCCAAGGTAACTCCTAGGTGACAGGGTTAATCACAGTGCTCCAGGGGTGTCCAGGACCAGGTAACTTTTAAGCTGATCGTGCTTCAGGTTGCGTAGATGGAAAGCCAACATACCTGGGTCTTAGATGGATTTGGTGGTTTTCCTCATAATAAGGAGTGAGTTATCCAAAGCTTTGGCGAGTCTCTCTTCAACAACTGTGAATTTCTGCATCTTGTGCGCTAATTCCAAGATCGTCTGCATAACTAAACGACAAGTTCCTGCACTCCTAGTTGGTCGTTGGTAGATAGATGTTGAACAGAGAGTTGCAAGCACACTCCCTTGTTGAGACCGCCCCCCCATTCTTGAGCCTACCCCGCCTCTTCTTCGCTCCTAGCTGGACAAAGAACACCCTGTTTTCCAGCAATCCTCGGATAATCAGTCAAGCGAATGTCCTTGGTAATTTCCAGGATCTAATGGAGTAGGCATCTGTGATTAACAGGTCGCACGCGCTGATAGGTTCGACGAACCAAGCTCCGTTTACCATACCCTTCTCGAAACCATCCTCATGTGTTGAGTTAGGTTGAGTACTTGGCATGTTGCTGATTTGCTGCGGACCTTCATGGTTTGTTATCATCAGACATTGAGGTTGCTTCTACTGTTGGCGCCTGTTCTCCACAAATATAGCACTTCCGTATGTCGATGTGGCCTCTCGTTGGCAAGACCATTCCTGGTATGGTTGGGTGGGTGGTTTGGTTCCGCTGTGGGTTTCCTGCAGACATAGGACATCGCTTGGAGATTGTTACCAATCACAATGATGTTACTTTTGCAATTGGAAAAACCCTCCACATTCAATGACGCTATAGTCAAGGCAGACCTTAGAAAAGGCCTGCGCTTAGGTCTGGTCATGATATGGGTATACGTAAGAAATGATGTTATGGAAAACAGTGCTTGGAGTTGTAGAATTAGTCGCTGCTTGGCAGTTACTAACAGGAAACCACAAGGGGGTCTCTACTTTTCGGAGTAAGACCTTATCTTATTTTCGAGTAATGACCCTTATGCTATTTAGGAGTAAATTACCCTTATTTTTCGAGTAATGACCCTTATGTTATATTGGATAATGACCCGTATGTTGTATTCGGATATGACCCTTATTATATTTCGGAGTAATGACCCTATGTTATTTTCGTAGTAATGACCCTATGTTTATTTCGGAGTAATACCCTTATTTTATTTTTCGAAGTATGACCCTTTATGTATCTTCGGAGTAATGACCCTTCGAATAATGACCGTCTATCTTTTCGGAATAATGACTCTTCGGAAAAACGCCCCTTGTGTTATTTTCGGAGTACTGACCCTTATGTTTTTTCGGAATAATGACCCTTCGGAATTATGACCCTTATGTTATTTCGGAGTGATGACCCTTATGTTATGTTCGGAATAATGACCCTTCGTAATACTGACCCTCGGAATAATGCGGAGACCCCGGTGGCGCTCTACTACAAAATTCTTTCCTTATCGCCTTAATTTTTCTCAGTACTGGCTCTATACCATGCATAGTCCCGTGCGCATACTGTCAAAAATACATGATTACATTGACCTTAAAGTGCCACAAACCCTTTTGATCTTTTTTTTTCTATTTATCCTTCACTGGAACCGAAACTCCCGATCCACAAAACCTTCTTATCAACAGTGTCTCAAGGCAACACATAATTTACCGAGTCGCCACTTCGTGATAATATGCTGTCTTTTGTAATCTGCCGATATTGCAGACAGACTCAGTCACAGTTCAAAACCTGTTTGAAGGTTTTCGCGGTCGCATTTAGTCCCATTGTTAAAACCATGTATAGACTTGGCATTTGCCCTTGCAAAAGAATCTGCAAAAATGTTTTGGTTCTTTGCAATTATGACCTGAATGGTGCAACTTTTTGTCCCATCCTTGACATTTTAGATAGGGAAGGGTGTGCGATTACTTTTACACAGTTTGCTAAAATGGTTCAAGGTCATCTGGGGTTAAATTTTTTAAATTGCATATTCTCTCAACCTGGCTCAAATCTTTCAAGCGGTTAACTAGTATAGTGTCAAATACATGTTTTGGTTGATTTGTACTTTTGGATAAATTAAGGGGGAATACGGGCATAACGGGGCATGGCGAATCTAGCATATAGCCTCTGCTAAATGCCTAGGCTTTGAGCTAAAGTCATATATTTCCTGTTTAACATTCCATACAAACAATTTGAAACGAATTTGAAACAAATCGGATCATTACTCTTAGAAATATTTAGCCCCATTATGAACCTTGAACAGTTTTTGGCTGGTGGTGCAAATACGAAAAAGGGTTTATATAGAGCAACACACGATCCTTCGGCCCATAAGGAAAATGTCAACACCTATTAACCCGTATGCCTCTTTACAAATTTTACCCATTAAATACCTAATTCCGCCTATCTTCAAATGCTCAAGGATGACAAAAGTTGCATTATCAAGAGTTGGAATTGGAGTTCAAGCTAGAGAAAAAAATAGATTTGTGTTTTTGGTCTATCTAATATCCATTCAATTGGATGGAACGCAGTCCAATCTCCACTATACGATAAAAATATTTGACTGCCCATCCATATTACATCTATTAGATATGGCAAACAACAAATCCTATCTTTAAGTCTCATTCTTTATTTCGTTTCGGTGTTTTAATCCCCACAAAGATTTTTATTTCAATAATATTGGTGAAAAGGCAAAAAAATATTCCCACCCTCAAAAAGGAACCACCCGTACTAGCTGCGTGCACTGCGTACCTTATTATCCTGCGAGTAAACACTTGCGCGACGACGCACTATCTAATTTCGTCTCATATAAGATAGGCAAACAACCAATGATATTGCGTGTTTGCTTGCTATAAAACCTCGCCCCCACCTGAATAATATTGCGGTAGAAACCAGCCAAACATTTTGTGCAGAGTCCTTTGCAAGGTCAAATGAGCCTACGCATGGACTTAGTCATTCTGCAGAGAACTCTACGAGTACCCAGATGCCAGTGACAACATCCCGTTTATCGCTAACCACACAGGGGCCGGTAGTGCCCCGCGCGCTTGGAATGTTTTTGAAGCCAGTTGAAAAAACAAAATGGCTGACAAGCGTGCGTATTTGCATCATGCGCCCTAAAAAACGTACTGCGCTCCGCAAATTGTAATCGCTGCCCTTGAGCAATACACATTTTTACACATTTTTTCAGTTTTTCTATTTCTTTATTGTTTGTCTGTCCTGTGTGTTTTCATTTTGTGGCAAACAAACAACAAGTTGAAGAATTCTTTTTTCTCCGCATTTTTCTTTCCCAGTTAATTTTGGTTTATTACTGCTTCCCTGAGATTTAACTCTTTTAAGATCTGCATTTCAAAAATAGGTCTGTACCAGACCAAGAAAAGACTCAGTCAAAGAAATACAACTGAAATAAGAAAAAATGATTCGTTTAAAAAATCGAGAAATGGAGAACTTTGGAAATAGTTAACCTAAATAAGGTAAGTAAAATCATAACAATGTGAAAACACAAAGCAATACTACAAAATAATACAAAAGAAAAAAATCAATATGTGATGGCTATCGAGTTATCCCCTTTTCCGTTTTCCCTACTGAACAGAAAACTATCAGAACTTTAAAATTCATTTTCTTTTATTTCTTTTCTTACTGATTTTTGGCCCACCTTGTAATTAATTTTAATAAAAAGAAAACAAAAAAGAGAGAAAGAAATAAGTGTGTTCAAATTTCTTCGGAATGTCTATTTATAAAACGTTTGAATCTATCATTTTTAATTTTCTAATTGTTGTTTATGCAGATGTAAATTTCAGGAACAAAACTTTCTCAAAGTTATAAATTAACTATGCTGAACATGAATAGAATATCAGGAACAAAACTTTCTAAAAGTTATATAACTATGCTGAACATTAATTGAATATCACTTGGTTTGGGTGTGTGGGTTTTGTTTATTTATTTTAGTGGCTAGTCGTTTTCTCTTTCTTTGTTATTTGGTCTGCTTGTCCTACTCGTGGGTGTTTGCAAGTTTTCCGTTGTTGTAAATTTGATAGTTTGATTTTTTGATAAAACATAAACTACGACGGGAAAAAGAAGAAAAAATAAATGAAAAAACAAAAGAAGCAAGACCCTAAAAAGAATAAAGAAAGAACCTAAAAAGAAAGAAAATAAAAAAGAAAAGAAAACACCAAAAAAGACATGAAAAATGAACACTAAAAGAAAGATTAGAAACCACTTCAAAAGCAGCAAAGAAAGAAAGAACACTAAAAAGGAAGAAGGAAAGACAGAACACTAAAAAGCAAGCAAGAAAGAAAAAAAAAGAATTACCAATTGCACACACTTTATGTTTATTTTTATGTTTATTATGTTGATGTACGAGGTCAAGCGAAACATAAAACCAACTGTTGGCATGAAAAATAAGAACAACAAGTGAGAACATCGAAATCCACGCAGCATAAACTGTCCCGTACTCTTTACGCTGCCATTTGGTCGTAGAAATCGCCCCGCTGTCACGCATACCCCAAATTTAACCCCCAAATCGCTCGGGGATGCCGGGAAATATCCTGCGCCGCGTAGGTGCGTACACCCACTACGCCGCTTGCAATTCGCAATCGGCTAGTCGCCACTCCGATACTTGTCTTGTCTAAGTATTAAGTACGACGCGCGCGTATCCCCTTGCCGTCTTTCAGTTGTAGTGCGCTTGTGGCTTGCGTACGCGAGCGCTGAAAGTCTGTTAAATTATACGCCCGCGTTCCCCACGCTACTTCTACTTCGAGCTGGCTGACAGAGTATATGGGGGGGGGGGTTAGTGAAGATATGCTCGGGGTGCTACCACAACATTACTAGACTTAAAGAGCTATTTCAATCGTGATGACGTATATGATTATGGCGCTCCGTTTTCTGCCAGATATTATGGCGGGCCGTTTCTGCCATATATGTTTCGGTAGAGAGAGGTCTTCTAAAATAAAGGAACCTACAATGAAGATGATGGAAATTGGCATGGCACTCGATTTGGCAAATCGGAACCTCTGCGAAATATCCGGAACCTCTCTCAAAACAATTCCTCATTGGTCCGCTGGTCTTGCTTGTGATTGGTGGAAGTGTTAGCGCCCAAAAACACCAACCTTTCCATCACAATAGACTGGTCTGGTAAAATCGACGTACGGAATAACAGTTGTCATCAGTTAATGGGACCCCGATAGTAATTCGCCGAGTAAGGCAATCATAACTTACATAATTATATCATTACTGTATTACAGCCAAAGTTACTCAATGACCATAACTTATAATGACGTGCCCCAAAAGTTGCGACAAAATGTAAATCTAAGTACTAGGGTCGGTGAAAATCTCTACATTTACTGTTCTGCCTGTTGGTTTTATACTCTCACTTAAAGACTCAACCACACAAATAAACAACGACATTTGAGATAAATAGTAAAGACATTTACCAAAAGAAAGGAACGTGTTATCAACCACGATCATCATTTCTAATTTTAATATATTATAAACAAAAACAAAAAAAAAAAAAACACACAGTATCCGACGACAACAATGTTTTATATGTTATGACGGACCTTCGGCCCAAACACGATAACCACTTCGACGACCCAAGTCGTATTCCCACAAATCCCCACTCCATCGTATAGTTACTGCTGGGTAATATGGGACACTTCTCAAACTTCATATGAACCTTTGTTTTATCATCATAAAGTAAAAAAAATAAAAAAAATAAAAAGTTTTTTTCCCCCCTCTTCCGCGTGTCCTTGCCCAGTGATGAGTAATTCGACCACCACATGGGCTCTTCAGTATACCCGGGCGCTTCTGCTTCGAATTAGCGGACCTCATACAAATCAAAGCAAAGCCGAAAAATTAAACGTTTCCATAGGTTGAAAGAGTTTACGTTGCGCTAGCGTGATTTGGATATCTTCGAGCACGCCACACTAATTGTTGAAAATGGGAAGGTTCCATTTTTTAAATATAGACCTTCTTAGGATATATTTGGCCGATCCGGCGCGCCCATGCGACGTATCGTAGCGGCGTACAACATTTGCCCATGCTACTGCGCTCCCTAAATTGAAAAAGTCAACAATATATAATTGAGTCGTACACCACCCGACTTGGGGATTTTGCCAATTGTCGAAAAAAACACGTGACGATTAAAAGAATCACGTAATCCAGAATGAAAACTAACTCAAGATATTATTAATAATAATAATGTATCTAAAGATGAGAAAACCGGATTAAATTCCGTGTGATGGGGCCTGCAATGACAGAAGAATTTTCTTACAACGGTTTTACACAGGCCGTGATCTTTAGACAGCGGTACCTGGGGCCATTTTGTTATGGGTCAAGCGAATATTGCATACCACTCATAACTAATATGTTGATCGAGTTGATCAATGTATTATGCATATCAACACGATGTGCTGCATCGCCAACAAGTTCGAGAGATGACATTTCGGCAGTCAGAAACATGCAAACAAACAAAACGATATTATTATCCACAACAAACAAAAGATATTATTATCCACCCTCCCAACTATAACCACTTATTCTCCCAACAACATACGGTATCCATCAATTTCTAAATATATTAAATATCCATCCATCCACGCATGCATGCATCCATGCATCCATCCATCCATACATCCGCCCACCCACTCCACACCCACTCATCCATCCATCCACCCATCCACCTACCCACCCATCCAACCATCCATCCACCCATCCATCCATCCATCCATCCATCTATCCACTCATCGCCCGTCCGTCCGTCCATCCATCCATCCAACCATCCATCCATCCTCCATCCATCTACTTAGGCTCTGCCACCCATCCATCCATCTAACCTTGCTGGCCTCCGGGCCATCCATTCATCTCTCAATCAATCCAATCATCCATTCACGCTTCCAATCATTCATCCGATGAATCTGCCCATCCAATCACCCAATCCTCCGTCCATACGTCCATCCAGTCGTAAACCAGTAAATTGAGCGAGGAATCACACAATCAAGTTTTAGAATAAAGACTAAATGACAAAAATGAAAATTTTAAAGAGTGAGCAGACAAATAAATCTCAATTTAAATATGTTAAAGGACAAAAATGGCATGACAAAAAGTTTTCAGACCTAATGAAATGGGCCCTTACTGAAATCACTTCCACAAATTTGAAAATAATTTGAATGTCATTCTGTAAAAACAGCAAGAGTTACAGGAGATTCCTGCCACAAAATCAATGCGTTGACATCCCTGCCAGAATAGAATATACAGCGTATCTAGCATGTTTTGACACAATACAAAAGTATTCAGACCGGGCTTTAAGACATTGTACTTCAGGATAATTGTAATAAGATATTGATTTGACAAGTGAAAGGTGGATAAGCCGCTTAGCACATATACAATAATGGTCTGCGAGTTGATGACCGCATGCTTTTCAAGTTTGATAAAATGCTGGCAGTATGTCGCATACTTGCTTTCATTAATGCCGGCATTTTATCAGTTTAGATACACTGTAAATTCTGGCAGTGATGTCAACGCTTTGATTTCCGTGGCAGGAATCTCCTGTAACTCTAGGTGTTTTTACAAAACGTAAACATCCAAATTGTTTTCAATTTTGTGGAAGTTATTTTATTAAGGGTAATTATATGTGGCCCTTTTCGAACTATTTATTTCAGTTGTCATGAAAAAAAAATGATATTTAACCGCCAAGCGGTGCCCGAAAAAACTTTTAAACGCAACAACAGAAATACAGAGCTATTCCTCTATTTACCTTTTAAGTGGAATAAATACTACAACGTCATTTGATCTACGCCGTCTCAAAACAAGGTCAAAGTGCTTTACAAAATAGAGAGTATTTTACTATTTAGCCTAAAACATAGTAATACACAGTAAAAGATGAACCATGAGATAAGTACTTAACATCAACTATAAAATAAAAAAAGAAACAGCTGCACAATTAAATATCATGTGAGGCAATAGCAAAAAACTAATTTAAGCACACGATCAACTCTTAGGAAATAGATGAAATCTTAGAGCTTTCTTAAAAGTAACAATGGAATTGGAGTGGCGAACAGAGATAGGCAAAGAGTTCCATAGGCTAGGGGCCGCATTGCTGAAAGCCTGTCACCCACTGACTTTTTGTGGGGAAACATGAGGAGGTCCTTTCATCTGCAGATCGCAATCCTGGCCTGACAGGAATATACAAAGAGAGGTATTCGGACAAGGTAAGATGGCAATTGTCCGGAAATGCCCTTGTAAGTAAGAAGCATAAGCTTAAAGACAATGCGCTCACTAATTGGTAGCCAATGGAGCTCTTTAAGGAGTGGTGTGGCTGGTGTCCTTCTATCAGATCTGAACACCAACCTGGCTGCTCTATTCTGCAAAATCTTAAGTTTACTCCGATCTCTGGCCGACATTCCATACAAAAGTGAATTGGCATAGTCCTGCGAGATAAACTCAGTGAACGGACGAGATGATGACAACTCTCACATGTGATAAAGCGGCGGATCCGGTAAATATTGCGAAGGTGGAAGTTAACAGAATTAATGATGACCTTTACATGTTCAGTCATAGACATTGTCTGATCAAACACGAAAACAAAAAAACCACAAGGTTTCTAATTGGGCCGAGACTGGGGAACATCCACTGTCCCGACCCTGATGGTAATATCTTTGAGGCGACTTGTGTAATAGGATGAACAGGCGATGAAAAATTCTGTCTTTTCATCATTCAATTTGAGTTTGTTACACGCATGCCACTCTTTTTCGAGTGATTTACCAGGGTTTCCTCTGGTTTCCACTTTTTTATAGAAGACCTAGGTTTGGTTTTGCTAAATGTCTCTTCTGAGACATTTTTTTGTTTGCCTGATATTTGGTCACAAACCATCGTCATATTTTTACGATTTCCACGGCACTAAGCTTTTAAGTTATCCTCTCAACACAAGCTTTCCCTATCACACGTTTGTCCGGCCTGAATGATTGTCCACGTTCAAGAATTAAAGTCATAAGGATTTGGTTGATTTAAGTATCCGAACCAGGTCAAGTCCGGCTAGAATATGCCTGAAGGATCGGAGTGGCATGTAACCCTTTTCCCGTTTTTTCATCACCCCATATTGGTGAAGTTGTGCTTACTATCGCCTATATGTTGTGGGATTTAATGTAATAAACGGTAGCAGAAGGGTGGTAGAGGGGTGGAGGGCGCTTAATCGGAGGTAATCCTCGGGATTCGTAGAATCCAATCGATCAACTGAAGAGATGATTTGTCAGGTTGGAGTACGTCGAAACCACCGTATATATTTTCTTCTCTGTAAACATTACATTCTAATAAAATCACACGTCACTGATCCTTCTCCAACATGTCATGACCCCTTGTTTTTCCTTCCCAATGCTCAACAAACGTCGCGAACTACAGTTTGAAGCCATTCATTAATCTGTGGCAACACATAAATACTTGTATAGTCATGACCGGGTTATGTAGGTGAAAACTTATTAATGAATTGGTCGCTTTAAACCATTTTACACCAAAAATCATTTAGAACACAATGTTGTTAGCTTTTGACTTATATTCCGAACGATTGATTGGATAAAAGCTTTAGATTATCTCTATTTAATTCGGCAAACTTTGTGTTATGTGCTTATCTGCGTATTATCAGCCTACTTTAGAGGGGGGGTGGGGTATGGGGTCTGCTTTGGTAAAAATTGTTCCATTTCGAAAATGAAGATAATGCATGGCTATATTGTGTAGATTGTAATCTACAAAATGCATTTTATTCGATCGCCATCGGACATTCGGTTCCGTAGATAGGATGATTAAAGTGAAGCAGTGTACGCGAAATTGCCAAAAAGCATAGTCTTCCTATACTTTATCTTGTGAAACAAATTTAAAGGTTATATTTAAGATATTTATTTTAAGATATTATTTATACGCCATTTTTAACGCATTTATTTTTGGCTAAGTCGAAGTAAATAAATACTTCATATTATTTTGTCCATAATTTAAAGTAATAAATGTACTGGGTAAGGATTTTTAGTATTTTATTGTTTTTCCCCCTGCGATATTTAAGAAAATTATTTTTAAAATAATACCGGACAATGGATGCTCCGATTTCGATGATTCTTTCATTAATAATTATGATAATTCAGATAAAATGAAATTAAAAAAAAAATCCATCACATCAAAAGCGCCCTCAATTTTGTCTAAATGTTTCGAGGGTCCTCGTTCGTTGTTTAAAATACGCAAACAACCAAACCGAAAACGAACGTAACTAGAGAACGCTACGTGCTATGCAAATGAAAATTTAGCAACATATTCAGAACATATAGGGCTAGTGAACCATGAAGCCCAGATTTTCAAAAATTTTTTTCCAAATTCAACTTAAGCATGTGAAATTTTGTGATTGGTCGATTGGCCGGTGCCATGGCAACGGTATCAAAAATCCGGCTTCATGGTTCACTGCGTATTACCCCCTTGCACATGTCACCCAAGTTTCGTCTCAGTAGTTTGTGTGTTAATTGAGTACGTCCGTTTAGTGTTAGCCAATCAAGAGGCCTTCTGGCCAACACGAAGCAAAACTTGACAGGATTTTAAAAACTTTGTGACAGGGGCTAACAATATGATGTGTTGTAACATGTCAGGCCTATATACCACTATTTAGGAAAATTAAGGAAAATCACTTCAAAGTTCATGCTTCAGTCCCCATACCCCTCCCTTAAAAGAAGAAAAGCCCAACAAAAAATGAATCTCAAAGACGCTATCAAAGGCTGCATTTGTCATTTTTTATAAACAAAGTGAAGTCAAAAGAAACTTTGTCGGTCATTAATGTTTATTTATTTTTAGAAATAAAATGAAGAATTTAATGAAGCGCAGGCCGCCAAACCGAAATGTAAAGCGTCACCACTGAGCACACCGAGTTGTTAACCCTATAAATGACTCGTATTACGGCATTAAACAAAGTAAGTAAGTGTTTTCCACACATTTGGTCTGATAATGTGAGCATCTTACAACGAGAAATCTTCATAAATTTATACATGCAATTGCATCTCTTAGTAAATGCTTGTTATTTTACAGATAGGTTATATTTTTTGGCTAACAAATTGGCCATTTTTTTTTATTTTCAAAAACCTGAAACTGAAAGTACACTGAAGATATGCACAAATTATACCCTTTAGTTCAAAACGTTTAAATTACATAATATTATTTTAGAATTTTTTAATTTCATAATTTCCTGGGGGTATTTTACCAATAGGCCATTGTTTACTGCAAAGTAAAATGTGCCCTTGGCGATTGGTGTGTTTTGGCTTAAAATATTCTGTATGATAATTTGTTTTTTTTTTTTTTTATTGAATATAGCTTAAAGTCCTTTTCTCACAGTACTATTTCTTTAAAACTGTTTCGAACAACATCTTTTTTCAAATTCATGTTGGTTTGTCTACCCCTTGTATCGTACGAAGTCCCACGAGGGGTACATAGTTAAAACATCTGTTTTGATAATCGTTCCCACAGATTGGCAATCTGTTCCCACAAATTATACGTAATCTGTTCCCACAGTTTGCAATCTGTTTCACACAGATTGCAATCTGTTCCCACAGATTACGTAATCGGTTTCCCACAGTTTTGCAATCTGTTCCCACAGTGCAATCTGTTTCCCACAGATTACGTAATCTGTTCCGACAGATTACGTAATCTGTTCGCAAAGCAATGCAATCTGTGGCCACCGATTCGTAATCTGCCCCCACAGATTGCAATCTTTCCCACTTTTGCAATCTGTTCCCACAGATTGGCGTATCTGTTCCCACAGTTTTGCAATTTGTCCCCACAATTTGCAATCTATTCCCACATATTGCATGCTCTTCCCAAGATTACGTAATCTGTTCCGACAGATTACGTAATCTGTTCGCACAGATGGCAATTGTGGCCACAGATTACGTAATCTGTCCCCCCAGATTGCAATCTTCCCACCGTTCCCACAGATTGCAATGTGTGTGGCCACAGATTGCAATCTGTGCGGGGAACAAATTGCAATCTGTGGCCACATAATTGCAATGTGTTCCCACAGATTGCAATTAATCTGTTCCCACAGATTGCAATTAATCTGTTCCCACAGATTACGTAATCTGTGGCCACACATTGCAACTGTGGGAACAGATTACGTATTGTTGGAAAATTGCAATACAGATTGCAACCTGTGGGAACAATTACGTAATCGTTGGAACAGATTGGCGCAACCTGTTGGAACAGATTGCAATCTGTGGGAACAGATTCCTTAATCGGGGGACAGATTACGTAATCTGTGGGAACAGATTATCCAAAAAGATATTTTACCAAAAATTTCCCTTCTGGGGCTTCGTAGTTCGAGCTTTGGAGGCTGATACACACCAAAATCTGGATCAAGTATGCATCCAATAAAAATAACCCCTTTGAGACAAAACACCTAATTTAAGGTTAAATATGACTAACGAAAAGAGTCGTTTTAAACCAAATGGGGTCATTATTTTTTTTGTCAGTGCATGTTGCCCCGTATTTTTAAGTGCATGCGTATATACTTATATACACTGAGATGTGACTTCAAGGAGTCACCTTTTTAAATCATTCTATATATTCAGTGCCACTCAACATCATACATAGATATCCTTCTTTTTAAGCTTTAAATGCATATTGACGTTGTTCAATACTTGGACACAGCCCGGTGACACAAGTTAAAAAATAGGGGGTATGCACCGACTAAACTAATATGGCCCCATTTGAGTTGAAATGACGCTTTTGTGGTTCATATTAACCCTAAAATTAGTTGTTTTAACTCAAATGGTGTCCATTTTATTTTTAGTCGTTCATATTTGAACTCGTACCATGTTCTATAATCATCCCTGTCGGGCCACCTGTTAGACCTTATATCTTTGTTCATAAAACGTGTAACAGAGCCCTACAACTGCAAAATACTGGGATGTTTACTTTAACACCATGGGGTTAATTTTAATTCCTTCATGGAATCACTAGGGACTGCACCCACTGCATTAAAGATTTACACCAATTTCGGTGTTAAATACCACTATGTTGCGTTCAGTCATATTAAGAACAAATTTTGGTGTTAGAGACACTGTTTGGTGTTAATTTTACATCACAGTCGTGTTAATTATTTTTTAACACTGTGCCGGGTGCCAAATTACACTACTTGGTAATTTAACACTCATGGAGTCAATTACGTGACCACTCCCTCTGGTGTTAATAAACACCAAACTTTGGTGGTTAAACATTTATATTTGTAAGTGTGATATTTTAGTAGAAAAGTTTGATTTTGTTAGTTTTGTTCTATTGTAACGCTTGCCTCTAACAAATCATAAACAGATCACAAAAATGTCTCTTAACATTATATAGTTCTAAATCACACCAGAAACTAACCCAACACGCTTACACCGACTTGTTGTTTAAAAAGCCCAGTTATTTTGCAGTGTAAGCACAATATGATTCTGAACTAACCTCATATAAGAAGAACCTCATCATGAGGAATCGGTTCTTCAAGTTTGACCTTTTCTTGAGCAGTTATACAGAATTACCTGCATGTTCTAAAATTGCTCTATAGAGTGGCACCTTTGTTTAGAACTTTTTTTTAGGTGGTAGAGTTATTTTTGTAGCCACACACCACCAGAGACAACAGCCTATAGCTGTATGTTGGCTATTACCCTGGCCCTGCAAATTATGCAGGATGTTAACCTCATGAGATCTGTCACCTTCTGATACATTAACTACGTACTCTGATTGGCTTATTACATGAATATTGCCTGATCATAACCTCTTGAGTAACCAATCAAATAGACCTTCGATTTCTCTGTACAAACCTTTTTTTTTCTCTCTCTCTCTCTCGCCCATGTCTCTCATTGGCTAAAACCACCAACAAAAACAACACAAAACTATGGGTTTAAAGATAATTATTTTAATTCCCTATAGCTCGCATGATGTATAGATCTCTCAATTGCACTGTCACATTTTAATATGTGCGTCATGAAATAGGCTATGGAACAATTTTTATGATTTAAAGGCTAACCTTATCACACTTCCCCACAATACAAGTCTGATCTCCAGGATAAGTTACACAACCCGCCGGGAGGAAAAGTCAACCTTCCGAAACTCTTTTCCAAAACGGGGGCAGTAAAAGTGCTAAATATCACCGGGGTGTTATCCCCATGTTTTCCGAATTAGTTTCCATAATCGCTGACAGATTCCAACCGGAAATCAACAATAAGTTTAAATAATGCATGCCCATGACATGCTGTCACTTAGATATGTAGAATAAAGGAATGTAAAAAGTGCGTAGATACCTTACAGGCTCCCCTGTTTTATATTTCTCTGTATCGGACCTGTACTGCGAAAACGCCGCTTTAAAGCGTAAACGTTTTGTTTAAAAAATTTTAAACATTGTTTAAACTTTTAAATAACGTTTTCTCTGTGTAGGTGCCTTGATTGGGTGGTGACAGTTGGCCAAAAAAAGTAGCGGTGAAGGGCCGAAGGGTTCTCAAGTTTTGATTTGGTAAGAGACGTGCTGCCGAAAGTCGGACAGTAAGACTCATATCTACTCTAAAGGCAAAAGAGTGAATTTCACTCTTTTAGAGTGACTATGGCCCACTCTAAGGTGAAATTCCACCTTCAAAGAACACTTTTTGGGTCAAATTTGTATACTTGATAATTGACAAAATGATATCATTTTATCATTTGTTTACTTATAAAGAGTAAATTTGAGCCAAAAAGTAAGTTTTTGAAAGGGTTGAAATTTCACTCTTTTTAGAGTGGGCCCTCTAGTCACCCCAAAAAAGTGAAAATTCACTCCTTTGCATTAGAGAGTACATGATCTGCCAATTTTCGCGAAATGGGACACCTATATAGATAGACTGGAGATGCAGATTTGGAACTTCACACCATTTTGCAATTTTTCCCCTCCAAATTTCGACCGTTTTAGCAGTTTGGACATTTTGACTCCACATTGAAGGAATTGGCCTAATTTTCCAACTTCTACACATTCGAAATACTGGATCAATATGCACCGACTAACATAAAATTTTAGTTCAACAACTAATTTTTAGGGTTAAATTATGACCACGAAACGAGTCATTTTAACTAAATTGGGTCATTTTATTTTAAATGATGCAATTTGACCAGCTTATCTTAAGTGGGATAGAATTTTTGAAGTGAACCATCTCTATATAAATTTGCTTAAAAGTGGTCAGTCATATAACTACCAGATAATGTGAAAATGGGATCCATATTAAAAACACTGACGACATCCCCGAATTTGTCCCACTTGAGATGATACATTAGAGGAGTATGACACATTTGCAATGCCATTGATCACGACTCCGAGTCATTAGGCCTTTGCTTGGCGAAAGTAACAAACGGGTTGATTTCTCCTACCCCATTGACAAATGCAACAAACGCGTGCCAATCTTATAGTTCCACATAACAAGCGTTTGGGAAAGTAATTAAAGCATATTAGCACGTTTTTTTTAAGAGCGTCCCCAATTTTTCAAAAAACCAAAAAAGAAAACACGAAAGAAATTTTTACATCGGTTCATGGTAACGATCTAGTAAAGCTAATACCTGTTAATGGTTAATCTCGAACGTGTATGTGTCACAAACGAATGGATTTTGTCACTAGAATAATTAAAGGGATTAGCAGCGATTTGCTAATCCGAACATCGAAAAAATCATCAAAATTCATATTTTTATATTTTTGTTACTGGCAGGATATGCGAACATAACCTGCAAGTGGTTGACTTGAACTCCGTGTATTAAAGACAAAGCAGTCCTTTTTATCTGATTCTGTAATTTCTATACTTTCGTATCAAATTTCCGACTGAGAAATAAAAAAAGGCTTTCCCAGTGAATATCAACAGTTTTCAGCGTGATAGTGTGCACCATGATCATACATTTTGACCTCAAACCAACATTATTGATCTCTGTTTATTCTGTAACTGGTGTTTGTAACCACAATCAGCGGTTTAGGGCAATTTGAGGAAGCTGTAGCTGTCTGTCTATTGCGGGAGACGGATGACAAATTTCCTCCAAACACCTCCACTTTTTTACATTGGTGGTTGTTTCTACATTAAAGCAGTTTATGGAAATTCGTTACACACTTATTCTTGATTGATCATTTTTAAAAAATGCATTTCCACTTCATGTTCGATTCTCTCACATTATTGCTTGCTAATCCCTTTAAGATTCGGGATCCCGATAATAATTCAAAGGCTGCTGGAAAAGGCCTTCAATGTGAAATAGTCGAAAAATAGCGTCCATGTACATATCTACGCTCATCCATTCGTTGTTTTTAATTGGTTCGGCAGTCAAGATAGGGTTATTTTCTTGATGTGGCACTATTTCATCACGGACGGACAATAACGTAGCATTCCAGCTCCGCCGTTAGTCCAATCTGGGATCCCAATTTTAATACACAATCGCTTATTTTATGATAAATACGCATTTTTTTAGCATTCTCGTTTGCAGGTATAGTTTCGTAGACACTTAACCACACATAACTCTGCAAATAATCAATTTTTAAATAAAAAATTGGGGGCGCTCGTCAAAAAATATGCTAATATTAACTTTAACGTGTTCTTATTCGTTAGTACACATTGTTATGTATGGCGTCATTGCTGGTCATAGACGTAATCAGCGCACGTTTTCTCCGGCTACTTTTCCCGCAAAAAAAAAAAACAAAAAAATACTGTTTACATCCCACCACCATTCAAAAAGCTATCACAGAGAAAACGCTGTTTAAAAAGTTCAAACAGTTGGTGAAAAGTTGTTTTATGGGTGAACTGAACGACATTGTTCAGTTCGCCCGGTAAACACTTGTTTAAACTTTTAAACAACTGTTTAAACTTTTAAACAACGTTTTCTCTGTGTTTAGAGACTGTTCGATGTGTGCATTTAGAAAGTGGTTACACGGCCTTTCTGCAGATAAACCTGTCAAATTGTGAAAAAAGACTCAATTTAAGGTTTTAGGGAATGTTTGTACAGAGTGAAACACCCCACCCCCCCCCCCAAAGATCTCCATCGGTGAAGACTAATTCAAGACGACGAGGTTTTTGATACTGTGAAACAAAGTACGCTGGCTTTTATCATTTAGCGTGCATATGATTTATAGTAGGATTTTTTTATTCCTGTCAGTTTCATTAAAAGTTTTTGGGCGTGTCGACGATTCCATTCATTCTGAGAGGCTGTATACTTTACCCAATCACTACAATAGAAATTCGATGTCACGATACCGGATAAAATTAAGGCCATAATTAAAAAATGTCCCTTTCTCACGAAGAAATATTACAAAGCAAATGCACTGAATAAATTCCAAACACCAATTCCGAACAAACTGAAGCATTCAACATGCGAAAACGATATGAATAAGTTATTATTACTCACAAATTGAAAGTTCTTTTACGTCACTAAAGAATACAATAAAATCTGATACTTTAAATTATTCATCTGTTCCGAAATAATCGTTACAGTCAATCATTTAAAAGTAGCGTATAGTTTTGATCACTCATAACAGACTACAATATTTAGCGTGGCCTAATCCTCCATCTCGCCCAACCTCGCTGTTCTTGACACTTTTTTCCGTTCTTTGATTGACGCCAAACCAAGGAATCGATAGAGTGGTCTCACACTTTACGACAATCTATTCAATTGTCTGTTATTAAGCCTTTACTCTTCGAATCCAAAATTTCATGTAAAAGAGTTAAAGCATCACTTCCGTTGAACAAAGTTGAGTATTTCATCTGTTAATACAGCTTTTAAGTTTTATCCAACACATCCCCCTCAAGATGAATCTTACCATCGACAATATGCGTTTACTGACAGGAATAAAAAATCAGACTATAATTGGCTTATTAAAATGGATCGCTCACAATTTTGAGCAATGTACCCAGAGAGAGTCAGATAAGTTAGTAATACTGTGATATTGAAGCTCTATAGTTTCATTTTTCAATTTGCAAATTATAAGCTTACATTATCACGGAATTGTGAAGACAATAATACTACATTAACAAGAGGCAGCACTGATGTATAAAGACGTCTTGCGCACTCATGACGATGTATAACAACACCAATGTGCATTCAGCGGTCCCCGTCTGAATTGGTCCCCGATTGTGTTGTAATTCTGAACTATCAAAATTGAACAAGTATGTAGCACCACCTACTTGATCATCAGGGTCAAAGGCTTTTCAAATATCGGGCAAGGTGTATTGACTGGAGGCTCTGAACAAAATAAATTCAGCTGTATGCAATTTTTGGCTATGGCTTATCAATGAACTTTCTATCGAAGGTCGGCAAATCTGAACTTCCCCCTACAACTTGGGTCTAATTTGGATAGCAATCGCACTAGCTAATGCTAAGTATTAGCACCGCCGCGGGCCACTACTGAGAGTTCATCAATCCGTTTTCGAGATACTAGGGGGAGGTGTCCCCCCCGGCCCGCCCCCCGGCGGTGAGATGGGTCCAAAAAGCCCGGCTTTTTAGGGTTAAATAACGTTTTCTCTGTGTAGGTGTTCTTGATTGGGTGGTGACACTTGGCCAAAAAAGTAGCGGTGAAGGGCCGGAGGGTTCTCAAGTTGGATTTAGGAAGAGATGTGCTTCCGAAAGTCTGAAAGTAAGACTCATATCTACATGATCTGCCAATTTTCGCGAAATGGGACACCTATATAGATATACTGGAGATGCAGATTTGGGACCTTCACACAATTTTGCAATTTTTTCCCTCCAAATTTCGACCGTTTTAGCAGTTTGAGACATTTTGACTCCACATTGAGGAGATTGGCCTAATTTTCCAACTTCATACACATTCAGAAATACGGGATCAAATATGCACCGACTTAAAATAAAATGACCCTCATTTTTGTTAAACAACCAATTTTAAGGTTAAATATGGGAGTCATTTTAACTCAAATTGGGTCATCTTATTTTTTTCTCTGTGTTTAGAGACTGTTCGATGTGTGCATTTAGAAAGTGGTTACGCGGCCTTTCTGCAGATAAACCTGTCAAATTGTGAAAAAAGACTCAATTTAAGGTTTTAGGGAATGTTTGTACAGAGAGAAACGCAAAGATCTCCATCGGTGAAGACTAATTCAAGACGACGAGGTTTTTGATTGCTGCGAAATAAAAGTACGCTGGCTTTTATCATTTAGCGTGCATATTATGATATTAATGGTAATATTGGTATTGGCTTATTAAAATGGATCGCTCACAATTTTGAGCAATGTACCCAGAGAGAGTCAGATAAGTTAGTAATACTGTGATATTGAAGCCCTATAGTTTATTTGTTAATTTGCAAATTATAAGCTTACATTATCACGGAATTGTGAAGACAATAATACTACATTAACAAGAGGCAGCACTGATGTATAAAGACGTCTTGCGCACTCATGACGATGTATAACAACACCAATGTGCATTCAGCGCTCCCCGTCTGATATTGGCTCCATGAGTGTGTCATTTTGAACTATCAAAATTGAACAAGTATCTAGCACCATCCTACTTGATCATCAGGGTCAAAGGCTTTTCAAATATCGGGCAAGGTGTATTGACTGGAGGCTCTGAACAAAATAAATTCAGCTGTATGCAATTTTTGGCTATGGCTTATCAATGAACTTTCTATCGAAGGTCGGCAAATCTGAACTTCTACAAATTGGTCTAATTTGTGAGAAGCAATCGCACATAGCTGATGCTAAGTATTAGCACCGCCGCGGGCCACTACTGAGAGTTGCGTTAATGATCGTGCTGTAATGACAGTTTGAAACCACGTGACTGACATTACCCTATTTGTATCCCCATGCTGCCGTGGGAATACCAATTGGATTTTCAAAAGCTGCTTGTTTTATTACATACAAGAAAGCAAGAAGGGTACGATACGGAGGATACTTTTTTAATGTATGCATTATAATTGTTACAAGTGATGTATAGGCTTACTGCAACAATGATTGGATTTGTTGAAGTAAAAATACAGTATGCTTTGAACCAGATATTTACTAGTGATGAGGTATTTTATCAGTTGACCTGCCGGCCAGAGGGTGTTTTGAATCAATCCCATGATGAACAGCAAGTGCCTATACTGTACTTGTACTAAACACATGTCAGTACTAGGATAAAAAGTGTTCTGGAAAGTTTAAGAACACAAAGCCAATTTCAATATCATGCAAAAAATCCCAAGTACTAAAACACTTTGTGGGTAAAAATGAGCATTAAAGTCAGGGTTTTCGGTGTAAGAATAGGATTTTTGTGATCACATGACCCTTAATGATGGTGAAAATTTCTCCAGAACTGGAGTGCATATTGTGGGGATTGCTCAAAACACCCTCGGTGCTAGCCTATTCGCGTTATTGATGTGATGTGTCAACTAACACCAAAGAGGTTGTACTAAAGATCCGTGTCATCAGTCATCAATCAAAGAATGCCCCGAGGCTGGAAAAGATCAGGGATGACAAATATAGTTAAGAACTTGATGGTGAGAGTTCAGCTGCTCAGGGACGGAAACCAAATACTCAACTTATACCTCGTTGCTTCTATGCTCATTTACTGTCCTGTAGCTGTATGAAATGTATCAGATACAATGGATGGAGTAATTAATATTTATATTTATCATCATCTGAAAATTAAACACTGCAACTACAATATCAGAATATTTTGTCCACAGTTATGAAATGTCACTATAATACGATACGACCCATCGTGTCACCAGAGGAAAAGTTTTGGAAAGCGTCGATTAGTCGAGGCAGAATCTGCTCCTTTAAAATCGATATATCTTGCCCTTGTCACCTGTTTCATGAACGACCTAAAATAATCTGACCTTTCATGTTTACATCATCTTTCATAGAGAGTGCAAAGACTTTTGTGATCCTTCGTATCCAAAGCACAGGCGCTCAAAAGTCAGTAACATTCAACTCACTTATTATTGAGTACCAATGTTTATGTAAATATATACATTATTTCCTTTCATCATTATCTATTGTGTCTCTTTTGTTTGTACTGCCCACTATTTTTGCGTTAAAGAAGGCCACTTCCGCAAAAATAATGGGCAGTACAAACAAAAATAAGAACTATAGGAATCTACCATTGTTTGGGGGAGAGGGATTATTTAAATTATAATCGCATTAAGGACACCTGCCATGATCGTAACATCTTTTTGAAATCAAAAGAGATAGTAACGAGACAAACATAAAAGTTTGTCGGGCTGAATGCCACAGCGTAAAGTTGTTATGTGTGTCGCAGCCAAGACTGTAGGCCTAGTATAAACGTTGTAGTGTCGCAGAATGGCATATCTACGGGTCAAAGGTGAATTCCAGAGCCATGATACTATCAATATTCTTGAATCAAAGTTAGAATATATAATGTTAGGGATAGAAACAATGAGCGTGGATTTTTCTACCTTTTGGGGATTTTTTGGGCACTTTTAATTGCCAGAAATCAAAATTCATAATAATAAAAATACAGCCTTTCTTCAAAATTCATCAAATTTTCCACCAAACGCTTGCAATTTTTTCTCCAGCTACTGCCTGACGTGTCTAGGATATAATTGGGACCAAATTTGGGGGGGGGAATTTTTTAATTTGGGGTTTTTAAGTGTTTTCATTAAATTAAAATTTCCCTATAGGGTAAAAGACACGCAACACATGACGGCGAGATGATATTCGGTCACATGTGGTAAGCTGTATTGGGCAAGGTAAATGATTAAACTCCGAATCCTGACTGGTCATTCTGAAAGGGAGTCCTAACTTTAGTCCTGGGTTTTAAACCAGGCTTAGTCCTACAATGCGTGGAACCTTTATCCTTTTAAAATACCGTGAAAGTTAAATGTAATGGGTGAGAAAATTCCTATGGATGGACTGGAACTGCGCATCCATTAGGATTTTCTCACCCATAACAGCACTTTCTATAGTATGTTAAAGGAAAAAGTCCACTCATGTAGGACTACCCTGTTTAAACCCGGGACTAAAGTAGTCCTCCTTTCAGAATATACCAGCCTTTGACTGTATTTGCAGAATAATGCTATGTATAAATCAGTACCAATTTTTGGCCGTGCTTCATCCTTGTAGATAATTCTGCATACAGTGGGCTCTTTACAGATCCTGTGTCATTTGGGACCATTCATAAAAAAATAAATGCAAAGGACTCACTTGTGGGTTAACACTTTATTACCAACTAAAATTTGTAGTGTCCAGAACAGCAGTTTGGTATTTCGTTTGAAAAAAATGCCATGTCCTAAGTAAACGACATTGATGTGAGAACCATTTTGATCATTCGGCCGATTATGTTGTTTCTAGATGATTTGTGATACTGGGGTTTAAATTTTAAGCAGAAATATAATGCTGGCTATCTTTGAAGCAGAAACCATCTGACCATAGTATGTTGATGTTTCTGGTGATGCCCAATTAGGCGCAAATTGTCAAACTGAATCCCAATTTATTCGCTTATTTAACGTGGGTTACACCTTCCTGTCATTTTCAAATATGAAAATAGAAAATCACCCATTTGGCGCAAAGTGTTAAAACTGGTCGCAAAATATGTTTAAAAACTTACATTTACACAATGTGTTAAAATGGATATTTCACGTATTGAAAAAAAATACAACCTGAACTGACCCCGTTCACTGAAATGACCTAGGGAGACTAGCCAATAATAATAGCAGAGATTTTATATGTCACTATTCTTTATGGCCTCCTAACGCTTCACAAATGGTCGCTGAACACTGTGGCCACAAACCTATAGCACGGGAGCTAGCACACATTGGTAACCTCTCAGTAAACAGGGTTCGGAGTGATTATAATTTTACCAGATGACAGGAACCCCTTAAACGTAATTCCTTCTTAGTGCCTCAGTGTGCCGTTAAGAGAGGGGGCCAAAACAAAGTTTTGTACAGGGTCAAATTTGTAAATTGGATCCAATCATGTTGAAAGCATACCATGTTATGTGTCTAACCCTAAGGAAATCAGAAAAGGTATTTTGTAATATAGTCCAGCCTAAGTTTCAGAGTTATCGGCTAAAAACCACAAAATCATAAAGATTCAATTTCAGTTGGACGGGTCAAATTTTATTTGCTTCGATTTGGAGTAAAAAATGGTGCCATTAGTGTGAGCCATATGGGGGCGATAAAATTCAGGAATAGTTTTGAGTGTCTCAAATGCTTGCTTAAAACAGTAGGGGGGTAACAAGAATCAGCCCGATTGAATGCAATGCACGTTGACCGTCTGTGCCCCTACATCGGAAACTAGCATTTAAGACAGTCAAAACTATCCTTATTTTAATCCTATAAACTCCACAATAATTTGCACATTTTTATCAAAATCGGAGCAACTTTAAAATTGACCTGTACAACTGAATTGACCCTTTTATTGATTTTTGCTGTTTTTGCCTATAACTCCTGAAACTTTAGGCGTCATATTACCAACTCACTTTTCTTAATCCTTATGGTTAGACACATAACATGGTGTGCTTTTTCACATGATTGGATCAATGTACATTTGACCCTGTCCAAAACTTTGTTTTGGCCCCCTCTCCTTAAGGCACCACTTGCTGCCTTAAGAATCACGTTCATGGGTTTCCGGTCAGTCCCTGGTCAACATATTAATCACTCAAACCTTTTGTACTGTGAGATGTGTTACAAATGTGTGCTAGCTCCCGTGCTAATTCATAAACTCAACAGGTCCATAAAACATTTAGCATCATTTCAAGGAGCAGCAGATGGGATAACGCTTTCCCTATCAGCAGTCATACATCGAGATAACCATCGCGCCGGGATCAGCTCCCAAATATCGCATGGTTAAATCGGGACAAATAAGCGTTTTATTTCTTGTCCGGGAATACAAATAGCTATCTCACGGGCTCGAAGCGCACGCCTATCCATGGTTGAGCATACACTGGAGTCGTGCGCTTACCTGATTGAGCTATCTTGGTCCGCATCCCTTCCATTATTTGCGTCACCCTTTTCATATGCCTCTTGCTCACTCGTATGTAACTCTACTTGTCCTGATCGTTTTTCTTACCATGCAACTCCCTATTTCCCAGGCAGTCTTGGCAAGACTAAATCAAAGAAATGCCTGTTTAGACCATTTAAAACCGCAATCATTTTGTTCTTTTGTCTAAATTGCATCGCAATTACACACCCACCCGCAACTCCCAATTAATAGTATTACGTAAGATCATTTTCATAAAGACATAGATATAGATAGAAGAGACTCATTCACCATTTTGAGGGCATTGTTTCTATATTCGGCAGTGCTTTCTTTATTGCGCCACCCCTTTTATGCATATAAAAACATACCGGGAAGTTAAACATTTACGTCCTGGAGTTAAACATCCCTGATGTGAATGTAATTTTTTATTGACATTGAAAATATTTGAAGAGGAAAAGACGATTTAAAACTGTCGATACATGCGATTCAAAGTAGCTATACCAAATTGTTCCGACAGTCTAATCTTAGGCTCGTATTATTGAGAAGTCAGGAGTAATTTGGGGCATAGAAGGCCAGTGTCTTCGCCAAACTGTCGTCAAGTAACAAGAGTTAATTATACGTAAACCAATACTACCGTGTAAATATGAGTTATAGGTATGTCTTTCATTTTACCTCAAAATTTCTTTAACATGTACATATTTCCAACTTGAAGTGGGGGATGTGATTGGACGTACATAATATTCAGAAATAAAACTCCAAATTTTATTGAATAACCTTCTACTATCGTTTTGTGTCGTCTTCACGTTCAAGAGGGTACATATGGAGCATTGCTTTAGTTGTGGCGGAGTCTTGTGTCCTTTCAATATATCTTCGTATCTCTGTCTGTATGTTTGTGTGGTAAAAAAGGTTACCCCTATAGCCTATAAACATAATTGCTTTCAATAAAGGTCAACGTTTGCCATATCCAGATTACATATTGTAACAAATATCAAAACATTTATTTAATGATACTGATTTAAAAAAATATATTCATTTTTGCATAGGGTTTGTTCCCTTTAAAGGCCGACTCAGAGATTTCCTGCGGGGGGCGCCCTCAATTTCCAAAAAATCGTGTTTTGTTGCATGTCCATAATGCCTGGTCCATATACTAATTACTGTGTGGAATCACAAATTGTTAGAAAATTCCGGATCCGGAATTTTTGTTATCACAGTATCCTTGGTACGTAAGACTACAACTCAATTTTACTGCCTCAAAGAAAATCCGTTCATCTCAAATTTCGGAATGTGTTTTTAGGTACATCTGTAGTTCTAGTGACTATTTTTCATTATTACACAAAAAAATGATATTTCGAAATCTCTGAGTCAGACTTTTAAGACGGAGTGGTACAATGTCCCACAGCCCATGGCCTACAGGGCAAGTACAGGAAATGGTTGTACCACTCCCGAATATAACAAGAAGATGGCAGAAAGTGCAAAAAGCATTCATGTTTTGAATCAGTATCATTAAAAATTTTTTAAAAACTATTTTTTACAAAGAAATCTAGGATATTGCAAACTGTATGCCTTTATTAATATAAAGATTAATAAATAGCCTATTTTCCAAATATCTTGGAAGGAGGGGCACCACACGGTACACGTTACCTTTTTGCTCCTGATTAGCTATTAAGGAATAAGTTTCAGCTTTTATAAAAATTTGAAGAGCAGATCAAAACATTGGACCCCATAGTTACTTTACCCCTCTCCCTGGGGCCCATAGCCGCAGCGGGGGGTCTCCGGCAGACATCTATGTATATATATTGCCAAAGTTATATTTTTATCTGAAATTTACCCGGTTCAGATATGGTTCTCGATTCGGTTTCGATTTAAAACCTTCTGGGCGCTGATCTATATGGATGTGGACCAACTGAATCGGTTCTATGGACGAGTTTGACCAACTGTGGACCTCTGAAACTATGCAAGTCATGCTGGACGAGTAGTTTCTGAATGGCCCGGAGTGTTTTGGTTTATGCGGCGGGACGGGATATGCGCTACAAGAACGCTGTTCTCAAAATCCTAAATATTATTTAGAAGATTCCTCAAAGCGAGCCACGCAGTGGTGAAAAAAAAACAAGGAAATTATATGGGTCGTTTATGCAGTATATCTTCTCAAGGTAAAATTTACTCTTTTTCAAAAACATTGACAGAGTGTGATGATGAGGGGCAAAAATAGGATGGGTATACTGGTGAAGGTGAGAATATACTGCGAGGAGAGACCATGAAAATCATCATGGTCAATGAGATCAAACTCTGATCGGGACTTGACAAGAAGCAGAGACACAAGATAACTGCAAAAATAAAAACACCAAGACGAACTGGCAGAGTGAAAAGGGAAGCGGGCTGAAGTTAATTATGAAAGGAATGAAGAGGGGAGGAAAATATTTATAATGAGAGACAAAAATTATTTCAAAAATGGACTTATTTTATAACGGTATAGGAGGGCAACGCTTACGCATATCGAACGGCACACACAGGACTACTAAAGGCTAGGCCTGCGTCGACGATTATTTAAATCTAATGACCGTATTGGAAGTTACACTATTTTTCAGCGAGGTTCGGTTAATCCACTGACCCCGACGGATTTTGAAGTCAATAATTTATCCATAATTATCATTATTATAAGAGTATTGAGCCTAAAGTTTAAGAGGGACTTTGTAATGGAAACTGGGACAGAGACTGCCATATTAGTAAGTTTCCCCCAATTACCTTTTGGAACTCCCCAAATGCCAAAATCGACAGGGTCGTGTCCTACTCGCCTGCGTTTGCGTGTCCAGTTCGGAAAGACCATCTCTACACCTCATCAGGCACATGGCACCGAGGATTGTAATTATAAAGCTTTATAAGCTTCTGTAATCTTCGTCAGCGAAATGTGATGAATAACATGAGGCAGTACTATAATGCTCAATTATGGTGGGTGTTTCTAAACTGTGAGACATTACTCATAAGTCTCCAATCTATGCTTGTGTGTGTTTTTTAAACTGTGAGAATTACTCATAATGTCTCAATATATGTGTGTGTGTTTTTTCAAAACTGTGAGACATTACTCAATGCTCAATATATGCGTGTGTGCTGTTTTCTAAACTGTGAGCACATTATCATAATGTCTCAATATATGTGTGTGTTTTTCTAAACTGGAGACATACTCATAATGTTCAATATATGGTGTGTTTTTCTAAACTGTGAGACATTACTCATATGTCTAAATATATGTGGGTGTTGTGGTTAAACGAAAATGTGAGGACAGTACTCATAATGTCTCAATATATGTTGTTGTGTTGTTAACTGTGAGACATTACTCTTAAGTCTTCAAGTAATTATGTTGTTGTGGTTTTTATAACTGTGAGACATACTCATAATGTCTCAATATTATGCTGCTGTTTTTTCTAAACTGTGAGACATTACTCATTAAGTCTCAATAGGTGTGTGTGTGTTTCGTAAACTGTGAGACATTACTCATAATGTCCAATATAGGTGTGTGTGTTTTTCTAAGCTTGAGACATTACTCATAATGTCTCAATATTATGTGGTGTGTTTTTCTAAAATGTGAGAAATTACTCATAATGTCTCAATGTGTGGTTTTTTCTTCAACTGTGAGACATTACTCAATAATGTCTCACAAATTATGTGTGCTTTTCAAAACTCGAACTCTGAAAGTGTACCACCTTTTTCGAAACGTTATGTATACGAAAAATCCAGTCTTTAACCACGCAGTCATTCACTGCTGTCGGAGCTTTGTAGGTTACTTTGAACATTACATAGTAAATTTCCACTCAGTCCGAGCTCAGTAAAGTCCGAAAAATAAATAAACATGGCAGCATTGCCTGGTTTGGTATGCTGGCAATAGATTCGGAGGAAAAGGGAACAAACATGATTGTAAAAACTTCCCTTGTTCGGCTTACCGAACCTAGTAGTATAAGTTAGCTTCTAAAACTAAATTGGCGGCTTTGCTTTTCTTAACTCCGTGTTATTTTTTAGTCTTTTAAAGAATTTCTATTTTATAGTTGGGAAAAAAGTACTTAGAACCGTGGGCCTATATAGAAACGCTATAGGAAAGAGTTCCATAAAGAACCATAACAATTTAAATAGGTCTGATTCATTTTTGTGTTCATTTTTAGTGCAAACTAAGAAAGAAAAAGTGTCAGCCTGTAAGTTATGGTTCTAAAAACTTTCTCTCTATTCCTTTCTTTTGGTCTTACAAAGGAACCCCAAAGAATCTCCATGGGGTTCTTTTAGCCAAGAGAGTTGTTATTAACCTTAAATCTTAAAACCCGTCGACAATTAAACGGCGACGAAAACTCGATGAGAAGCTTTGATTTCAATTGAGAAATGGGATCTCTATCGAGAAACTTATAAATTCAGAGATAAATGGAATGTTGCTTGATTATTCCATGTTGATTGATTAATAGCACAAAATGCGTGCCATAGTTAGGTCAGTTTACGACATACGATCATCTGCTCTGCTGAAAAATGTGGGTGGTTTGTTATGCGTAGTGGACTGCTGGTTAACGTTTTTGAAATAATTACAATTTGTACCAATCATTTGTTATATTATTGCATTTTTTTTATTTATGACCTAAATATTACAAGTTGGAAAATATACACAATCCTTGCTTAGAGAGAGAGAAGGGTACAGAGACGTAGCCTATACAAAAAAGGGAAACCATGGAGGATTTTCAATATTACTTTTTGGGCGGGGGTAGGTAGGCGGGTTAGCCTGCGGGCTACCGATCGATTCGATTGGGTTTTTGACATACTTTTCAAATAGCACGTGTTGCCAGAAAATATTCGTGCCGATTATATCCTCAAAAATCGACATGTGTGAAGTTTTGAAATGTGTGCAATTTTAGTCATCTTGGATATTACTCAATAAGAAAGGCCCAACGAAAACCTGAAGGTACATTTACAAAAGTATATTATTAGTGTTCAAAAGAAGGAGAAAACAGGGCAATATCAAGCGCAGGTTCCTGAGAAATTTACAGTGATTTGCTGGTGAACGCGTCTTTAAATCGTATGAGGGCAGTTGAAATGAACGGATGACTTAAACGGTGGGACCACAGGTAGCAAGTCCGTGGGACGAATCAATAATAATAAATAAAAATTCCTTTAAAAAGGAAAGGGCGGGTCAAGAGGGAAATATCAATGTAATTGGTATGTGAAGGTGGTATAGTAAGATGATATATTGCTTTATTTGTATGATTGAGCCATGCGTGCATGGAATGAACGGATGGATTAAACGTTGGCACCACATGTAGTAAGGCGTGTGCGAATCAATAAATGAAATAAAAAATCTTATTTTGTAATGCTTGAAGTCAACGGTTCAATACTAAAAAAATATCTTCTTTAAAAGAAATTATTAATTTCTTTTAGGTTAAATCAAGGGACTATGCTTGGATCACGAAATGCACATTTAAGAATGTTCATTTTGATGGTATGAATAAAAACGTTTTCAAAGTCTTTCACTATCACCGGTTTTTTTTGGGGGGGGATTGATTTAATTGTTTTGTGTAGATAAGCGAGGAAACATTAGTGGTAGATTTTGATTGGATCAGCACCTTTAATGAATGAGGCTCTTATATTTTTTTAGGAACACTTGAATGGCGGGATTTGATTGGATCAGTCACCTTTATTTTAAGTTTTGCGGTTAGACGGCATTTTACGCAATTAACCTCTAATGACTTTTGATTTTTTTTGGGTCACACCCTGAAACCGTTATCATAAACCTAAGGCTGTTGTTTTCTACACGCTGTCAAACATCAGGTCCATAGGTCAAGGGGCTTCAAAAAGAATAATCGGAAGAAAGAATATCATGTTAGTAGTACTAGTGGATTTCCACTGTGTTGTGACCTTTTACCTATGTGCCACTTTTTTAATAGAATGTGATATTTACGAGTCAATACGGTGGGGGATGGAATGTCTGTAATATGTTCATGAAAAGTAACGAATGTTCTAAGTTTGTATTGAATTGACATAGTGCAATGGCGGCCGGGGGTGAAACATTTAAAAATTGACAAATTAAGCTGGTTGGACAGAGGTAATAAAATTTAGACAATGATATGAAGTCATGGGTGACAATGTTGCTGAAAAGTGGGGGCTTTACAATTTTTTAAAGGGCTTTCCAAATAATATTAAAACAAAATGTTAGTGATCACGTTGGTACGTGCGCCGAATCCTATAACATACATTACGTCCGCTCGGCATGTAAAATATTCTGGAATTGCTTCTGTAGTTTGCTGGTGAGTCTGCAGTGTTCAATCTTGTGGTGGGTAAGAATAGCGTTGATTGTTTCCCGGAATTAAAGTGTTATTATGTCGTATTTGGTTGGTCATTTTTCTTTAAAAAATCGTAAATGTATGAGGGATATGAACCCTTTTTCACTCTGTGTTAAATTATTACGTTCATGTCTCCTCGGCGAAGTGTGTCCAAAAATACATAAGTCAACTTGCAAAAAAAAATCCCACAAAAATGTCATTACTAATCCCTCCCACTACCTTTTACATGGCTCTTTCCCCTTGAATCGCCCTTTCTTTTTTTAAAGGAATTTTTATTTAAAATAGGGCTGGGGAAAGAGGTTACCGGAAGTGGTCAACAATTCTGGATCTGGAGAAAAGTTATATCTTCTATTTACCGAGCGCCCGTGAATCTAAAAGGCTATTTGGTTTGGACGTTATGAGCGAAATATGCCCAATTTGGTCGACCAATATTAATTTACCAGTTTAATATATGAGGCTTAATGGCCTAAACACGTTTTTTGCTCTCACATTCAAAAAGGAGTGAAAATATCGGCGCAAAAATTTACAGTGCTGGGTTTTGGGGTGTGAGATGGCGTGAAATGATGAAACAATCTATCAAGATGACATTTTTATTCACTTAACCCCCACCCCCCCCCCCGCATAGATAGAACCCGGAAGGGCATTCACATATGGGTATCATGTAAGGCTGTCGCTTCTAACCCAGGCATTCAGTGCATGACAGAGAACGTGCAAAAAATGGGGTTCTGGGGTGGAAACAGCCCAAATTGCCCCAAAAATAGGGTTGTTTTTATGTGACAGATTTGCAAAATTTTCAAAAAAATGGGTGGGTCTTTGCAGTTAAGTTTTGCAAAAACTTTCTAAAAAATTTCGTCCTAAAAAAAACAGCCGTCTTTGGGTGAACAGTTTCAAAATTTTCCAAAAAAATAGCCAGTCTTGTTGACAGTGGGTAATATTTAAAAAAAAACAAAATGGGTTCTTATGTGCAAGTTGAAAAAAAAATATGGGGTCTTTGGGTGACGACGACGATGCTGAAAATGGGGGTCTCTTAACAGCCTTACATACGGCGTCACCTCCAAGTGGGAGTGCCACCACCCCAAGAAAATAGAATGTAGTTTACGATCACACATTATTAATTGGCATGGTTCGGGGGGGGGGGATCTTTTTTCTTTGTACTTTCGCCCAATAATTCCGCCTTACTTGGTGGTTTGATTATGATAATTAAGATATAATGTGGTGATGGGAGGGACTTGGGTGTTTAACTGGACAGCAATAGTCGGCAAAATTTAGGTATTGATGAACCACTTTGTGCTATGCTTGTACTGAACTACGTTTGAACTGCAGACTCTTGTTACGTTGAGTATTGAGTCCTAGGGTTTTGTCGGGGTGCTGACGTGCGGGGTGGTCAAAATGTTGACAAGTTTGAGTCTAGTTGGATGTGTTGGATAGGGTCTAAAATTGACGCGGGCGGTAGCAGCAGCAACAGAAAAAGAAAATGCTTTGGTGAGAGACCTTATTATTAGACTTAAAAGGTTGGTGACCCGATCAAGGTCAAGGACTTTTCATACGATGTTTTCTCCTTCATCTTGATCACAAAATTTGAGTTAAAACGGCCAAACTGTTCGGATAGTAGAACCTAAAGTGCGTTAATGGTCCATTGGACAGTGTGTATGAACATGTGGGATACCATATTTAAAGGGCGGATGGCCCCGATTAAGGATATGAAGTTTTCGTCTGGATAGTATTGCTTCACCCAAAACCCCCATGTCACGGTTCACGCCGATATTTCAATGCGTTTTATGTGAGAGGCAGAAAACGTGATTTCGTAAGCCCATAGAGGTACTGTGTAAAATTAATATTGGTTCGAACCAAAATTGGGGTAATTTTCGCTCATTACTTCCAACAAACAATCTTTCGGCCCAAGATTCACAGGGTAGTAAATGAGAAAAAAATAGTAGCTTCTTCTGATACCAAAATGTTGACCACTTCGTAAATTGGGGCTCTGGGGACGAGGTTATTATCGATCGGGCCATGGACCTTTAAGAGGCGTCGTTTGGTTCTTAATATCGAAAGGAAACCCTTCCTGATGGAGCTCCTTAATTTCACTGCATGGATAATAGAAAAATATATGACTTGAACTTTCTTCTTATACAAAATGCTCAATTCCGATGAAGTGGGAGGACGAGGTTGTCGATCGGTTACATATCCCATCGTCGTCTGCACTCACTTTGTGCATGGGGAGTGGGGTCCACTTGGATCCCCGTCTCAATAACATGTACTGAAAACAACTTTCCCTAAAATTTTTCCCCATGAAATTTGGCATACGTCAAGACTAATCAAGGCATTATTATGAACAGACAATTTGACGGTTCGTAATTAGGGGTCGAAACATTAATTTCATTTTTTCTCAAAGTTGCACAACTGAAGTTAGCCATAATTTCCAAAAAGCCAAAAATACGGTTGCGGTAAAACAGAACGGGAAAAAAGGAATCTGGGTCACATGACCCCCCCCGCACTTTCAAGTGGTAATGCTGAAGGGGTCGTGTTTGTGTGTATATCTTGGCTGGTACACTGCTCTTACCTTGTTATACCAGGACCGTCAGCTCCAATCCCTTTATTCCCAGTGCGGTACCTTTACTGGTTGACAGAAACTTTCAACTGGACAGTGGCGTACCGAGCTGGGGGAAGGGGGCAAGTTGCCCCCTCTTGCTCGAAATAGCGGGCAAATATGGACCAAAATATGCTTTTTCTTCCCTCTTTATCGGGGAATTTCGACCAATTTCAGTCTAAATTGGGGCAAAAGAAAGTAAATTTGGCGGTTTTCGCGCGCTACGTGCTCATTCGTGGTCCAATTTCGGTCTATTGGAGCAATTCACCGGCGACGACTTACAAATTTTTGCCCCTCTGAGCGCGGGCGACTTGGAAATTTTAGCCCCTCTGGTATCGACGCCTCAGTAACTCCACTGAATCTGGACACATGTTTATGTCTCTATAAACACTTGAAAGCAGATCAAATCTTCTGTCACCCAGTGTTTGAAACCTCAAGGCACTGACTGTAATGGATGTGGTTAGCTGGGTGGACCCAGCTGGCAGTCGGCGAGTTTATGCAAACACCAAGTTTTTGATGATTAAATAATGAGCTATGAGTTGATGCCACGGGTGTGATATATGGTGATTAATATTTTAAAGGGGTGCTACTCCGAAGTTAGTTGGTGAGGTAGTTAGTTTTAAGTTAGTTTAGTTAGTTCGTTAGTTAGTTTGAATTAGGAATTCTTGAGTGAGTTCTGAAGGGTGAACACTTAAGACGCCTGAAAAAAATGCCAATGTCGATGTGTCCCGATGTTCTCACCGACTCCGACCAACAATCTAACTTTGACACCTGACACCTTTAGTATGTCAGACTGACACCTTCAAGTTTGTCAGGTGACACCTTTAGGGTTTCAGAATAACACATTTAGGGTGTCAGAATTATATTCTTAGGGTGTCAGGCCAGAATGACACCTTTTGGGTCTCATTTTGAGACCCAAAATGTGTCATTCTGGCTTGACACCCTAAAGGTTTTCCAAGTGTTTCATTTCTGGCTTGACACCCTAAAGGTGTCATTCTGATACCCTAAATGTGTCACCTAGTGTCATCTGACACCCTAAAGGTGTCATCTGACATCCTAAGCGGTGCTCAAGGTGTCATTCGGACACTCACAACCCGTGTCACCTTGACACTTTACCATCTCATCTGAAGACCCAAAGTTTGACACCTTTTCTTTTTTTCAGTGTACAGTGTCCGTGTGACTGAGTGACCCACCCCCATTTATCTATGTGGTGTTCCTCCATGTGCTGTACTTATCATTTTTTCAAAAGGTCACTGTCCCAAATAACCTCGTCTACAGGGTCCGGTTTATTCCGGACATGTTGACATGGTAGCTAGGACACTCCCTAATGGGGGACACTCAGTTTCTTTACACCGACAAAGGTATGTCATACGATGGCGTCATAATCCCTATAGCGTCGTCGGAGGTCCTGATGTATACAGATGCAGATACAGTTATAAGAATAATATAGGCCTAACAAAGCGTAAACAATGGTAATATTAAACTTAAAGGTACAGAAACTATTAGAATTCCAATATTTAAGCCTGTAAATATATGGAAATGCATGGAATATTCTATAATTTGCAGACTTAAAGATCCTATTGGTTGGCAAGATAATGTGATTTTCAATGTTTCCTGATCACGTAGCCCCTTAATGTAATACCTGTAACTCAGATGAACATCACCGATGTCTACGCCAGACTGATAGCCGCAAATTTGAGCTCGATCCTTCCTGCAAATTTATCATTGGACTGATAAATAATATCTAAATCAATAACGGCTAGGGAATTCCAACTTCATCCCTAGTGATAGTTGCCGTTGTCGTTTAATAATTTGTGATATGAAATATGACGTTTCCAACTCGTGACGGCATGCTTGAAATTTGTGATTGCTGTATGGTATGTTATATCAGGGGTGAATTTGATGAATTTTATAGAGGATGCCGAATTGTTCAGGGAACCCTATTGGTGGTAAGTTCCTATACACATGACACACTTAAAGCATGGGTTCAAATCACCGATAGAGCGTACGTCGATGTATGTATGTGTGTATGTGCGTGTTCCCCCCCGGGGGGGGGGCACTTGTATTCCAAGGTGGATATGCTGCGTGAACATGGACTTACAAAATGCACATCATCATCATCGAAAAGTGGATTTCCTTAAAATTTTCTCTAAATTTCGGACATTTTTGTCAAAAAAACCCCAGTATATTAGAAGTGGACCTTTTTGCTAATGAAAACAACGCGTTGGCTTAGCCAACCAATCAGGAAGGTGAAAAAGCTAAGCATGTTGCAGTTACTTTGGTCGTAAGCCAACAAATCAAAAAAAGAGTAAAAGCAACACGTTGCTTAGCTAACAATCATGAAAAGAACGAAGAAGCAATTCAACAAGTTGCTTAATATGATTTTAGCTTGCCATAGACGCCTCTCTTCTTGTGCCATGCCGGGTGCCATGGAAGAACATGTTCGGAGTCATAGGAAAATAGACCTATGTATACTATTGCTTTGATACATTTTCGTTGTTCCATGTAAGCACCAGGCTTGAATTACCCAGGGCACATGCACAGGATGGACTATGTTGAGAAATAAATACTTCATGTTTGAATTTGATATGCTGTTTTAGGGAGCTGACATGTTTGTAAAAACACGATTCGAGACTTTGGAATGTTCCCGGGGACTAACAGGATGACACCAACAAGAATGGTCTTTTTTTAAAATAAAAACCATCGCGTAGCGAGGAGTGTTAGTACTTAATATGTTAGTGTAAATCCTTGAGATCATAGGAAACCCTCTCGTAGAGAGATGATATAACTCTGTGTCATCACTTTCTTTTCCTTTGCCTGTAGGCTCCACACCTTCTCCGCCCACTCAACTTCTTCCTTCTCCACCTCTTATTCTTTCATACTACCCTTCCTTCCGTCTTTCAACAATTTTTTCCCCTCTCTCTCAATCCTCCTCTCTTATTTTCTCCTACATTTTTCTTATATCCCTTTACCGCCACTCCTCACACCCACCCCGCTCTTTATTTTCGCCTTTCGTCCCCCTGATTTTCGGTACCTTTCTTCGTTCACCCTCGTACTCCATTCGTCACCTCCTTACGTATCTCTTTCTATCTCTTTTTCTTTCTTTCTACTCATCGTCCTTTTCCTCGCTTTTTTTGTTAGTATTATTTCAGGCATCAACCATATCAGGAATAACCTTTTAATTTGAAATACACTAGTTTGGAAATCCAGCCTATACACAGCCAATCCATTCATAAGGTGAGTGCCCCGAGTTAGGTTTACAATCAAATTAGCATTCTAATATATTTGACCACAGTCATTTGCACCGAGAAGATTACAAAATTGAAACTTACAGGAAACCGTTTTTAAAAAATGGCCTTGTCACTATGAGGCAATGAAGTACAACTCCTATGGCACAGTTCAACAGCTTTCATTCACAATTGTATTTAGAAAACACACCCCTGATGTTGTGTAAAATATATGATACCTAGAATACCCAAGATCAGTTCACTGTCAATGCATTAACAAGTACAACCACTGAACTCGTCCCTTGGTTGATGAGCATATTGCTACTCATAGTGTGTGCTAATCTGGGCATTGTACACATAGTGTTACTCTCAAAACCCATGGTTCATATCATCCCATTACTGTCAATGACTGAGACAGTTTATCCTGTGATGGGTGTGCTGTCATCCATCAAAAGTTTTGTTTCTAGCTGCTAGAATAGCGTAAACTGAATTCCCTAGTAGGCATATACCATTCCTTAATTCTTAAAATAATTGGAACCAATGACTTTGCACTGCTACATGACACAACGCACCCAACTCCTGTGGCAATGACTGTGATATTCTGCCAATCCTTTGCTTGCTACACATAATGCTTGGGAAACTTGCCATGTAGTGGCTTTTTATCTACTCCGCATTTTTATACCATCTCTGATGGAAAATCATGGTGATCTAGAAAACTAAACCAGTGCATTTTATTTGCAGATGCAACTTTGGGCGGTTGATGCCGCCCATGCATGATTGGGTTAAATCTACCCGCGATGGTATTAGTGTATCGACTCTACTTATTGGAGTGTTTTATTTCATATTTTTAAATGCCACAACGTTTAGCATTTATAAAGCAGAATGTACACTTCCGGTTTCACGCGTGTTCAAAAATTATCTAAATACAATTTCCTATCAAAACTTTAGTGCGTTTCAATCCTCTTGCCACCCACGTAATCCGGCTCCCTCTGGGTGTCCGTCATAGATGAAGTAAAACACAGTCTTAAATGTTTTCACACGTTGACTTCGGAACACATTTGACAACTCGACTTGCACTCTGACCTAAACACAGGTGTAATCATCACCTGGTCAGCGTCTGTTATGCGAAAAAAATAACACAATTGCTCCATAATTTTCATATTTTAAGTGGTTTGGGTTCTTCAAAAGGTTTCTCTTCAAGGCTCCGAGGTCAATAACCATGAAAACCTGCGCGCCTTGGAGTTCTACTCAGATACAGTTCCATCATCAGATTTGATCTATTTTACGTATTGTATATGGCCCCGAGTGTAATTGTAAGGCATTGTAACCTTTTGAGTACTACCACTTGAAGTTCATTAATACTGATTTATAAATTAGCCGTATATTAGTTTGTGCACATTTGTGGAGCAAAATGTCTACCTTCGGTTTATGTTTAGTCCTCTAACACAAACCCAATCAAGTCAAATCGGTCCCATACGATATGATTCGAAAATGATTGAATAATGAGGCAGCACTGTGCTCGCTCTACATAGTTTGTATGATCGTGGCGAAAAAAGGGGTGTTTCCATAAGTGACACCCTTCTTTCCTTTCTGACACCCTTATGACTTTCTGGAAATTCGGAAACCTTTAACAGGAATAAACCACACGGTTATGTGGGTTTATTCCGTTAAGGTTTCGAATTCATAGGGTGTCATAAAGAAGGGTGTCCCTTATGGAAACACCCCGAAAGCCAAATTGAACAATTGAGAGTCCAAAGGAGAGGTCAGAAAGCACACCCTGAGGTGTTGTGTATAATATGATCCCTAGCATACACAAAAAAAACAATGATCAGTTCAGTCATGCATGTACACGTAAAAACCAAATGAACTGTGCCCTTGGTTGATGAGCCATATTGTAACTCATAGTGTGTGTGTATCTGGCCATTGATAACATAGTGGTACTCTCAAAACCATGGGTTCATATCATCCATTACATGTCAATGAACCGAGCAAGTTATCATGTGAGGGTTGCTGTCATCCAATCAAAGTTTTGTTTCTGATGATTAGGAAATGTAATATGATCTGGATATTTTTCTCTCCTTTAGTAGGTATACATGTCCTTAATTTAAAATAATTGGAAACAGAGACTTTGCACTCGCTACAGGCGACAACCCCCCAACTCTGTGCATGACTGTGATCTTTGCCAATCATTTGCTCACAACCTATGCTTGGGTAAAACTTGCACAGTAGTTTGTAGTGGCTTTATCTACTCCGATTTTATACCACCTTCGATGGAAAAATTGGGGTCTAGAAAACTAAAAATTTGTGCATGGTATTTGCCGGGTGAACTTTTAGGCGTTTGATGCCGCCACCATGCATGTGATTGGGTAAACCTTTTTAATCATACCAGCGATGTATTAGTGATATCGACTATAAACTTATTGGAGTGTTTATTGATATTTTTAAATGCCACAAACGTTAGATTATAAAGCAAGAATTGTACACTTCGTTCACTGCGTGTTCAAAATTAATCTTAAATTACCACATTTCCTATCAAAACTTGTAGCGTTTCAATCTCTTGACCCACCCACGTAATCCGGCTCCCTCTGGGCGGTGTCGTCATGAGGAAGTAAAAACAACAGCTCTTAAATGTTTTCACACGTGACTTCGGACAGATTTGCAAGCGATTGCACTCTGACCTAAACACAGTGGAATCCTCACCTGGTCAGCGTCTGTTATGCGAAAAAAATAACCAAATGTGTTCAATTTTCATAATTTAAGTGGTTTGGGTTCTTCAAAAGCGCTTTTCTCTTACAAGGCTCCGAGGTAATAACCATGAAAACCTGCTCGCATTGAGTTTTAAAAACATCAGATAAAAGTCCTAATACAGATTTTGAATCTCTATTTGTAGTGTATTAGGGGCCCTGAGGGGAAATTGTAAGCAGTGTAAACCTTTGAGTAGACCACTTGAAGTCATTAATAATGAGGTCACCCACCCCAACTATAAATCTACAGCTATTTAGTTTGTGCACATTTCGTGGCATGCAAAATGTTGCTACCTTCGGTTTACTGTTTAGTCACTCTAACAAACGCCAAAAGTCAAATCGGTCCCATACGATATGATTCGAAAATGATTGAATAATGAGGGCATGTGCTTCGCTTACATAGGTTGTATTGAAGTGGCGCGACACGAAAAAAAGGGGTGTTTCCATTAAGGTGACACCCTTCTCTGTTGACAAACTTATGAATTTGCGGAAACCTTAACGAATAAACCACACGGCTATATGTGGTTTATTCCGTTAAGGTTTCCGAATTCATAAGGGTGTCAGAAAGAAGGGTGTCCCCTTATGGGCCAACACCACCAGAAAAGCCAAATTGAACCAATTTGAGAGATAAAACGTGAGAGGGTCCAGAAAGAACCACGCGCAAACGCACTATAGGTTAGTGATCCAGTAGGATAGATACTGTGGCCACCACAAAGAATAGGTCTTACGGAACGAAATGTCCGAAAAAACGGCGACACTCCCAACCCATGCCGTTTTTTAGGGGCCGACACTCACACCAGGCCGCCCCCGCCGCACCCTATTAGCTTGGCTTTGGAAAATGTTCCGGCGGTCCGAGGGTAAGTACAAGGGATGCGGCCCGTTAGCGATTGCGTGACGTACTTTTTCGTGTTTGCGAGCACCGAAGTACCCGACAAAACGCTTCAATTTTTCGCTAGGTTTCTATAGGTTCAGACCCGAATTACGATAACATATTCAAAACAAAACCTTGTAACGGACCTCTCTGATGCATAAATCTCCATAGAACCCTTCATTTTCCGGAGAAACGTAGTACTAATATATTCTTTCGCAGTCGGTGACACAGACTACCACACTTATTCAGGACCGACGTAGGAGGAAAACTGTAGCAAAACGTGGGGATTTAGACAGGTGAAACGAAAAGAACTCTTTCTCCAATGAACCCTCGCTATACCCATCCGTTTGTTCGCGTCCCCCTACCCAACCCCCCACACCCCACCCTTTTGAGCCCCCCCCCCCCCCCTTCCCCTTGTTTTTTTGTCTGGCTTGCCTCCCTTCTGGATTATTTCCCTCTGATTTGTGGTTATATGTTAATAGCGGATGTTCCACTATGGTTGAAACTATATGAGGCGTGCTCGGTACCCGATGACCTAAAAATTAATTTGACCTTCGCCCCGCAAGATTTATCCGCGACGAACTTCAACCATTTTCCCTTGCGGAAATTTAAGGACATCATTTTTTGCTCAAAATTCTTCTCCCACCGCCTATGAGGACAATCCTCACCACCGTAAACGCACATTGGTCAACTGCAATTGTGACCTCGCGCGGTATCCATCACATTGTGATCCAAAGTCGAGCAGATTACACGACTGATTAGACACTTCCTATGTGGCCAGTGTTAAGTGCTGCAACACTCCCTGTATATTTTCCCCGTTGGTATGGGTTTCGAACCGGTCCACAAGGAAGCTATGAGTTTCATGTTGTGATCTCTACGTTCCGGTTTTGCGACCTGAGCCTGGGTAGCGTTACACAACCCGGAACCGAATTTGGTTGTCGGTTGCTTTTCTTCTCCTTCCCTTTTTTGTTTTGACAACCCTAACAGCTAATTGAATCACGAAGTGGGAATAAGTCGGCCAAAGACAAAAATCAAATGACATGCAACATAGCAGCGGACCCAACGAGCACTACCTTTAACCTATATAAACCCCCACACCCCCACTTCATCACGAATTACCCCTTGCACAATGGTGCCCCCCCAGCACCCCGCTCTACTCCCCTCCCCCCGCCCCCGCACACCCCCTACCCCCTAGCTTTTACCATCCCGCGCACCCACCCATATGTTTTGAACCTTAACTCCCTTACTTCCTCAAGTGAACTCCTACAAGCTATACGCCCCTTAATATTCCTATCCCCCAGTATTTTCCGCCACCCCCCACCACATCGCCCATAGGCACCCACCCACACGCACCTACATTGTGCTATCTACGATAAGACCATTCCCCCCACTCATTCCATCTCGCCTTCCCCCCCTTGATACCCATTGAAGTGCAAATAGCCCCCACGCCCTCAACTGACCCCCTCCCACCGCACCGACGGCCCACCTATCATCTCTGCCCCTGTTCCCCTGCCCCCCTCTTAATTATAAATGCGCCTCGCCTTCCCTACCAATTCTGCCCCGCTGAGACCAACTACTCGCTCCCCCCATCACCACCCTCGTACCGTACCACTGTCGATTTATTCCCCCCCACTTCTCCTTTCCCTTCTCCTTTCTCCTTCTTTGTTCTCCCAATTATTATTCACCCTAATATTAAGTTTAAAAGAAAACCAAATTTCACTTAAAATCATCATGAAACATCACTGATGATTGATTCATTACCTATTCAGATAAGCAACAGGAACCGGAATAACACAACTACTCTTACGCGCCAATCTTGGTAAAGCCACTCGACCTCCCCAACCCCCACAACACCACTTTACCCTGGCCACAATCAAGAAAACTAAATTTACCAACGCATAAATCACAAATATTACAAATGAACAATTAACAGACCCCCCTTAAACAACTTGACCACAATGCGTGAAAATAGCAAACGCGCCCTACCCACCCCCATGACCATCCACAACGAAAAGACGGAAACACATACTAAGACTTGAAAAGAAAAACCAAATATAAATTAAATTATAAAAATACAACACACATCATATAAGCATGAGTTACAATCAAAACAAAATCAATTAAGGCCAATGGAATTGGATGTTAGTTTCCGGTTGACTTTCGAAAACGGAGGTATATTTCTATAGACTTATTCTTCACTTATTTTTTCACGATTATACTGAATGGTTACGTCATGCACTACCAGATCGGTGTCTAACCCAGCGCATTATATATCTAACACCAGAACTTTATAACAGTGGATACTTTTAAGTAACTAATTTCCTTTAAAAACCCACCCAAACCATTCCATCTCCCTGAACAAGATGATAGCTCCAGCGTAAAGCATTGCCACGCAGTAGAGTCTGCCCCATCAGGGCAAGGAGCACGTGGTAGCGCCGCCTTCCGGTAGGGATATCTAACTTGTCATTATTAAAAATAAGAAACCCCGCAGCCACAAAAAATATGTTAAAATGATCAGAACGACATGTCTGAGAGTATGAGACGCTGATGCTCTGAAAGTTATGATTCTGTATTTAGAGTGCAAAAATATGACTTTTAACCAAAATAATGAAAGTTGACAAAAATGAAAAACTTCCCCGGCCCCGCGCCCTGTGGCGCCCCGGGTAACGGAAACCATAAATAGCCAATCCACCAGCTCGCGCTCATTATAATAAAAAACCTTTAGCACTAACAAAAAATAAATGTAACCCGAAATAATAAAAAATGCAACTACTAAAAAAATACACAAAAATACACGTTTGATAAAATATGAAAGCAGGAGTTTGTTCAGGAAGATGTGGCGTGGTTTAGTAACAACTAATTAAAATAAAACCGCAATATAAATAATGAAACTGAGCATAAATACGAACAACGTTAGTAAGCCCTCTCACCAAGGTGACAACCAAAGAAATTCAGACAATAATGTTCAAAATATACGACCTACCCACATTCACCTCTTGAATACGAACAAAAGTAATGAAACAAAATAGCATTTAAAATGAGCAAAAATATGACAAAAGATTAAAACTAAAAAGTAATACAAATTTAATTGAACGAATAAAACCCGAAATTAAAAAATTAAAAAAAAATGAAAAAATACATTAAAAAAGAATACGAAGAAAAATGTTTTTTAAAACAATTATAAAAAAAAACTAAAAATCGTAAAAAGTACAAAAAAAAGCGACCCAAATAAAATAAGATCTAACAAATATAATAAAAAAAAGAAAAAAAAAGTGGAAGAAAATGATCAAAAAAAAACAAAATATACACTCAATTTTAGAAAATAATTAAAATATATGTTTTATTTTTTTTTAAGTTATTTTTTTTTCATTTTTTAATTTGGTTAATTGAAATGAGAAACTATGGATGGGTTTGTGTGGGGGAAGGGGTTGATTGACATAACACCCTTGTCTAATCTGGAACCCTGGCGTGGTTCCGCACCAAAACCAAACAACCATAACCTTGGCCCCCAGCCGCAAACCCGAAAAGCCGAGAACCGCGAAATTCTCGTTTTGTGTGCATCGGGTATGCCTGATTAGGCGTAAAATGAAACAGCTCCTTCCTTACCATTTTATGCAAATGAGGCTCTAATTATGCAAAATTATAATAAAGAGTCCTTGCGTCTCAACAGTTTTATTTTATATTAGGGCCCACTTGGATCATTAATCAAAATGAACACTTTGCTTCAAATGGTGAAACTTCAAACTAGGCTCTTTTTTTTATACGATTTTGTGGGTCAATAAACGTCCACCGATAGTCGCCACAGAAAGCGAACGAGAATTCTAGAACACAACAGACAGCTAATATCGACACCAAATTTACCCCCCCTGCAAATTTTCGGTCAACACATGATATGCAAATATTACTTGCTGGCAACATTTAGGTAATGATTGAAATAGATCCGCCATCATGTACTGATTACTCTAATTACCTTTCAAAGTTGGTGTGAAATGAAAAAATGAACAAGGCATTGGATTTTGTTTATGCAATTTTAATCGCGGTTTTATAAAACAAAGGTGTGCACCATAGAACCTCATTTGTTAATAAGGTCAAACGCCTCATTACCAGTCAAATGTCTTGTTGAAGTCCACGTTGTGTAAAATCAAGCTGATGAAAATGTAAACATTGAACTCATTGGAAAATAGGCTATTCAATTAAAATCACCAATCATTTATGGTTTTACAAGCACACAAAAAACACCCTCATTTGTTTCTGACGTCAAGGGTCACTATCAAGGGCCACAAAGGTCATGTTAACCTATCATTGACCACAACAACAGGCAACTCTCCAAATCCACCCCCTCAGATGTTTCTGCCAAACAGTGCCTCAATAAACAATCCCAATCCCGAAAATGCTGAAATAAACCCATTTCCAATTCTATAAGTGCCAAAAAGCCAAAAGGATTAATAACAACCAACCAAGTATTTTCTTAGTATAGTGTCATTTTATGTACACACTGATCACAGGGTGTCTACCGTTCTTTCTTACAAAAAGTATTTCCCAACCACATACCCCCTATGAAAATCAACAATAACACCAACAACATTAAGACTCAGCCGTGGGGCGCGAACCATCTTCCTTGTTTAAAGGAAACACACTAATATATAACACCTGTAAAATAAAAAATAAGAAATAAAAAAAAAAGGTAGGAAAGGGAAGGGAAGACAAGTGTGCAGATAATAAGACAGAGCAGCAGCAAAAAAACGGGGGGGGGAGATAACAAAAAGAGAAAAGAAAAAATTGTGGGGTAGAGTCTAATCTGTAAAAAGAGGTGTAGTATGTGACAAGTGCAAAGTGTGCATTTGCCCCGCGAACCCTAGGTTTTTTCATTTTGTCGCGAAAAGAAACAACAAAAGTGGTTGCATGCAGACGCGAAAATTTTCATTTTTTCTGAATAAAAAACATGCACCCGACTGTGACCCGAGTAGAGGATCTACTTATAGGAGCTCTATTTGATTTTGCAATGTTTTGTTTTAAATTAGCACAGATCAGATTGTGAGGGAAGTCGTTTTGTGGATGTGGGAAAACAAGCATGTCAAAATGCGTTCGAGTTGGAAGAAGCAAACGATATTCGTTAAAACAACTGATATTGTATTTGTCAAGTTTGAAATTAATAAAATTCAACAGATCATAAATAAAGGAAATTAATAATAAAACAAGGGTTTATGTGGGAAAGGCCACCTAGGTGTGTGTGCGATGTGGGGGTGAGTGTGTTGTGAGCCTCCCTGTACGTGTGTGTGTTGTTTCGTGTGGTGTGGGGGGTGCGTGCGTGGCGAGTGTGTGTGGTGGGCTTGGTGTGTGAGTACGTGCGAGTATGCGCACGTGGTGTGTGAAAAATGCCCCTTAAAAATACCATTTCTAAAAAAAAAAGGACCTGCTGAGACTAACCAGGTCTTGTTGACCTAAGGGATTTCATTTAGGTGGTTTTTAAACTGGAAAACATACGGTGACACTTTTATCCGGTTTTTTCCTAGCGCAGGTGTAGTTGGATTTTTGTAGACCGCTATTTAAAATGTCCCTAAACGCCAATAGGTTACGACTTAGTTTTCCTGTGTGTAAAATGATTGTTGTAATATAAAATATGAGTAATGCAATAAATGAACATTGAAACAGATGATGTGAGGGCAGATGAATCTGTGCGAAATACCAAAATGCCGGGGACAGGCGCTTATCACTGCCTTGGGAAGAGAATTTCCGGTTCACCCCTCACCGGCACCCCCCTCCCGGGGTACTACGCGGAGTGAGAGTCATTGGTCAAGACAGTGGGGGGAAATATTCTTTCTGCCAACTTTAGCCAGTAGCGAAAATTCGTAAATGCTAACAAGAAAAAAAAAACGCACGCCAGGATAACTTTTGCCACTTTGAGTGTCCAGAAACTATATGTAATTCGTAACATTATGTACAGCTATATTAATGATGTCGCTATTATAGAAAATGCTCGTAAGTTAATATCTTGGGTTTCAAAGTAAATATTGTATTTATTTCTAAGTGAGCCTTGAAGCGAATGAATTAATGAATTGATGACTTGAAAAGAGCGTGAACAAAGCAGCTCGTTTCAATATTTTGCGCTATTGCCAAATTTACACGACGATTTTGTTTTATTTGGTTTGGAATAGCTACTCACTATCAGGTTTAATTCCTAAAATTTGTAAAACAAAACAAACGCCCTCATTGTTGTCGAAGTTGAGTTTTTCAGTAGTGGGTTGGAACATGTTGTAGTAAGTGCGGTAACCGATAGTGGTTTAAAACTGGTAAAACAAAACCCCGGGGGGACACGGTGAAAAAAAAACCCAAGGTACTAAGGTCAGTGGTAACAAAAACTTACACACATGTTGAAAGAGGCAATGTGTACACGATCAACATAAAACTAGTTAAAATAGGTTGCTAATGTTAAGGTTGTTGATTCAGGAATATCCATGGGGTGGAAATTGATGTGAGGTTCAATCCTTGGCATTTGGAGACTACAGGCCTTTGTTGGCTTTACAAAACATTGGGCTATAGTACAAAGTTACTGAACATACTAGAAATGATGAATTTCAAGTTTTTATGAATCTGTTACTGACTTAAAAGACTAATGCCAGGTCCGGAACTCATATTAAGTTTTGCGCAATCCCTGAACAAAGTTGGATGACAGGTGTTTCAAGGAAGTATCAGGATTTAAAACATCAACAGTTTATTAATTAAAACTTACCTTTGACATTGCCAAAGTAGTATCCTTATCACAGCATAAGAGAAACAATCCCCATTTTTTTATATCAATAGGCCTACACATATAACGCAACTAAATTTTTATCTGGGCCATCCTACTTTGATACCAAGATTATTAATGACAGAGCGGATTATGAGTTCATGACATACCGGTCAACCATGGGCATTAATCTTTTTATCATTATCTGGTAACAGCCACCTTTGTAGAACTGAATTCATAAATTAAAGTAAGCCTATTCTGCTGCAATATAAGATTCACTTGCTCACAATTATGTTTTGTAATGGCAACCAAACACCTATATTAACATGCCAGGGATTGAACGCTCACGGCATCCACCCCATGGAAATAGTGCAAAGAAGAACTCTCACTGAATTTGAAGTATAATATATAATATCCAGTGACATTGACACCTGTTTAGCAACAAAAAAAAATATACTCATCAGGGCCCTCTTCGTAAATCCCGCCGCTGATGAGGCAAGTCTCAACTAATTGTGATCAAAGATTGTACTTCAGACAACATGAACTATGATTTGTTTTGTTCAATTCATTATCACTTATTCACAACATTCCGTCATGTACTTATAAGGACTTAGAGGATGCATGCCTGCCAGCTAACGAAGATAGATGGTTAGAAGGATACGAGACCTTTAACAACAGGATAACTCGTTGAAGCATTCGTCTGACGAGACGTCGGGTTAGATAAAGTCGGTTCAATATTATTACAGTAAGAAAAATATGAAGTGAAAACAGTTCAGTTTTTATGATGCATGTCTTACCTACACCCATGCATAACGTCTCAGTAGACAAATATTTAGGTTGAGCGTAACTGTACTGTAAATCCAAGAGCAAAGACTTTTGCTTGCAAGTGTTTACATTTTTCTAATTATTTTATGTACTTGTCATGTTTGTGACAGACGTTTTTTTTTTTAAAAAGGATATGAAAGGGCGTTTGATGACAATATATATTGTTCCTCCTCAACACTAGTAAAATGATTACAATTTAAACCTTTAAGTGTTAGATGGTTGGCATTTCATGTTTATGTTCTATGTACTTCATGTGCATTTCGAATTGACTGTCGGCTGGATTCCGCTAAAAACTCAGTTAGGTCTTAACATTTAATTTGTATTGTCTTTGTGTGTTTTGATGTTTCTTATAATATTTTAACCACTTCGTTGCTTCGAAGTGGTAAGGAAAATTGTCTTGTACGAAGGACAAAGGAATTATTGACTTAAAACTCTATACTGAAACAACACGTTTGATATATAAAATACTTTCGTATGAATCATATGCCGCCATATTATAAAGATGTCAAGTCAAGCATGGACAGTATAGGCCTCTAAACATGCATGTTAAATATCTAATGCGAAGTGTTAAGAATCGATATCTTTCATATAGATTGACACATTTCTTAATTGATTGGCCCTACAGAAATGTTAAAGGTGGCACAAAGGTTATTTTTGTTGGCCAGATATATTCAATATAAAACAATGAGAGCTTGAATCAGAATTTAAAAATACTCCAATACAAATTTAGAGATTTCACCACTTTTTTCTACAAAAGAATTAATTATCAAGCTTAATCCTTTCAGATGCGCCCATCCCATTGTGGATGGAAAGCTTTAAAACAGGTTGAACAAAATCGGAACTTTCAATTTTTTAAGGGACACTGATATGTGAAAATTCTGCATGAGGTGCGCCTTAAACACCGTTTTAGGGTTTTTTAATTTTGTGAACACCAATTTGTTTAATAATTTTTTAATTTTTCTTTTTTTATTTAAAAGTATTGAAACAAACTGAGGAAATACGAAATAATAAAAACAGCCAACAACAGAAAAAACACTCGTATGAGAAAGCGCAAATAATCTAGCATCATACTAAAATTCCATGTTAATGAAATAATTAATAACATTGTAAACTCTTTATCGGCCGTATATAGGATATTTATATTTCGCTGGTTAGTTCTTAAGAAAAAATAGTTTAATATCCCAGTAAATAACGCTGTGGTGCAATATCTTTATATGAATTAGGTATTTGGGGAGTGCCGTCTCTGACGATCACGGCTGTTCGTCACCTGGGTCGTGTCAAAGGAGTTAATTTAATCATAAATGTCGCCGGCACGTATTAAGTTAAAATTTCCGATAGTTGAAAAGTGATCATGAATTTATTAATTTTATTAACATTGACACCTGTTTTAGCGAACAAAACAACATATACATACATACATACAGGGCCCTCTTCCTTAAATCCGCCGCTGATTGAGGGCAAGTGTCCGCACTAATTGTGATCAAGATTGTACTTCAGACAACATGAACTATGATTTGTTTTGTCAATTCATTATCACCTTATTCACAACATTTCCCGTCATATACTTATACAGGACTTAGAGATGCATGCCCCCAGCTAACGAAGACATGAGGAAGAAGGATACGAGCTACTTTAACAACAGGATAACTCGTTGAAGCATTCGTCTGACGAGACGTCGGGTTAGATAAAAGTCGGTCAATATTATTACAGGTAAGAAAAATATGAAGTGAAAACAGTTCATTTTTTCTGATGCATGTCTTACCTACACCCATGCATAACGTCTCAGCTAGACAATATTTAGGTGAGCGTAACTGTACTGTAAATCCAAGCAAAGACTGTTTTGCTTCAAGTGTTTACAATTTTCTAATTGTTTTCTGTAACATGTTTGTGACATGCGTTTTTAAAAGGATATGAAAGGCGCGTTCTGAGACAATATCTCTTGTTCCTCCTAAACACTATAGTAAAATGCCTACAATTTAAACCCGTTTAAGTGTTAGATGGTTGGCATTTCATGTTTATGTTCTATGTACTTCATGTGCATAGATTGCCTGTCGGCCTGGATTCCGCTAAACACTCAAGTTAGCGTCTTAACATTTAAATTTGTTTATTGTTATTTGTGTGTTTGATGTTTCTTATCATATTTTAAGGAAAATTGTCTTGTTACAGAAGACAATGGATATACCTAAACACTCTATACTGCAACAACACGTTTGATAAAATACTTTCGTATGAATCATTCTGCGCCATATTTCTAAAGATGTCAAGTCAAGCATGACATTCTAGGCCTCTAAACATGCATGTTAAATATCTAATGCGAAGTGTTAATAGACATCTATATCTTTCATATAGATTAGACACATTTCTTACCTTGTATATGGCTACAGAAATGTTAAATGTTAAACAAAAGGTTATTTTGTTTTGCAGATATACTTCAATATAAAACATGAGAGCTGAATCTGAATTTCAAATATACTCCAATACAAAATTAGAGATTTCACAATTTTTGTATACCAAAGAATTAATTATCAGCTTAATCCTTTCAGATGGGCCCATTGTGGATGGAAAGCTTTAAACCAGTGCACAAATCGGAACTTTCAATTTTTTAAGGACACCTGATCTGTGAAATCTCTGCATGGGTGCGCCTTTAAACACGTTTTAGGGTTTTAATTTTTGTGAACACCAATTTGTTTAATAATGGGTTAATAATATAGTACTTAAAAGCTAATCTCCTACTATACTTATTAAATACGAATACTAAAAACAGCAACAACAGAAATAAACACACGTATTGAGAAAGGCGCATAATAATATAGCATTCATACTAAAATTCCATGTTAATGAAATAATAACATTGTCAACCATTTATCGGCAGTATATCGGATATTATATTTCGCTAGTTTCTTAAGAAAATAGTTTAATATCCCCAGGTAAATAAGCTGTGGTCAATATTTTATATAATTAGGTATTTGGGGAGTGCCGCTGACGATCACGCTGTTCGTCACCTGAGGTCGTGTCAAAGAGAGTTAATTTAATCATAAATGTCGCCGGCACGTATTAAGTTAAAATTTCCGATTATGAAAAGTGATACATGAATTTATTAATTTTGATTAACTTCGAAGAATGTTTGATTTAGTGATTAGATACTACACGGATATGTTTCCAAATTCCAAGCATGCATGTTTTTTTTTTTTTTGGCACTTTCCAGACTCGGACCTTTGAGAAGAAGTTCAGGCGGTTGGAGCCAATTAATGTTTATTACGAAGGTGTGTGGGTACCGGGTGTGAGTACCATGGGACATAAAATCACGCATGCCTATATACTTTGTTTTAAAAAAGAAATTAGATTCTCATTTGTACATTATCTAATATTTAGATTTTTTTAATATCAATTCATTTGACCATTCGCTAGATTTCACATCCATTCACAAATTAGTTATTTTAATGTATATTTTGAATGTATATTTTTTATTATTTTAATGTATATTAGATCTTAATTATATTTGTTCATTCACTACACTGCAAAAACAGTGATTAGAAATGAAAGGGGGGGTGGCCCGATTTAAGTCTAATTTTTTATGATCTTGATAGAATGGTCTTCACCCCAAACCCCATCTGTAAAGTTTCAGGCCGATATTTCAACCCGTTCTTAAAGAGATAAAAACGTGATTTTGTAATCCTCATAGAGTATTGTGTAAAATTAATATTGGTCGACCAAAATGGGGCATATTTTCGCTCATAACATCCAAACCAAACCAAACATCCTTTAGCCCTAAGATTTTACAGGGTAAATGAGAAAAATAGTAGTTTTCTTCTGATACCAACATTTGGACCACTTCCGGTAAAATCTGGGATCCCTGGGGACGAGGCTATTAGCGATCGGACTATGGACCTTTAAAAACTTTTCTAAACACTATTTTGCACCACGTTTCTTTCTAAATGTTTTAAAATATCAATTTTAATATCTTACCACTTTGTCTCTAAAACCTGTTTTTAAAAAATTCAACATGTTAGGGATAGACATTAGGTGTTTAGACATTTGATGGCAAGTATTTAGAGATTTGACATGTTTAATTCCTAAACACTAATTTGCACCACGGACACTGTTTTGCAGTAATTCACATTTCCTTCATTGTTATTTAACTGAGTTAGACTTCAGTTTGGCATTACAGCATTTTAATGTATCATAATACCCGTCATAATAATTACAGTGCCTGTCAAACACTTGTCTTGATCTTTTGTCTTGCGCTAAGACGTGTTCTTCGACAATAGGAAGAAAACGTAATACTTGTCCTGGATGAAGACATGATTTTGTAACTCATGCATAGTAGAAGACTGCAAAATCTAAATACGTCTTATACCCGCAAGGGGTGCAAAAAAGCGGGAGCTGGGGGAGCGCCGCCGCTCCGAGGAATGGTTGAAAGTCTTGTAGACATCCTATAGAACTGCATTTTGCTCCTGAGGAAGGAACAATTTTTTGCACATCCCTGCTAACCAGTTTCAAGGGGCTATTGGGCCACAGAAGCATCTTGCACAGAGACGTGTCTTGGCTAGACACGTCTCAAAACGCCTTCAAAGGACGGTCTTAAATTATTATGTATGAGGCAAGGCACTCTATTAAAGGCATGGCCCGATCGCTATATGGCCTCGTCCCCAGAAGCCCCAGATTTCCGGAAGTGGTCCACAATTTTGGTATCAGAAGAAAGCTACCATTGTTATCATTTACCCTGTGAAAGCATTATTAGAGCCAGTGTAAGGGGTGTTTGCTTTGGCAGTTATGAGCGAAAAGAACTCCATTTTGGTCGACCAATCATTAATTTTTACACTGGACTCTATGGGGCTCAAAATCACGTTTTTTAGCTCTCGCATCAAACGGATTGAAAGTTTGGAGTGAAGTCACGGTATTACGATGAAAATTAATATTTTAAATCGGACCATCCCCCTTAAGTGGGGCACAAACACTCGGGAGAGCAAACGGCAGGCAGGAAGGGTCCTGTGTATTGGCGATGAGCGTAAAGGTTTTAAAGACAGACGGACATGAAAATCTTGCGAAATATTTAAACGCGATATAGGCCATATAGCTTATGTTTGTTCTAAAGACTATAAAATAAACATCTTGGTCTTCAGGAATATAAAACTATAAATTCATTTAGATCTTTTGGTGTAGAGCACCTTACGACGTTCGAAGGTTTATTGGACAAACAAGTATAGAAAAGAAAAAATAAAAATTCAGTTTTTGAACTTGTCTGCTGTCCTTTTGGCTCTTTTGCATTTGAGAAGCGATGTGTGGATTTTCTGTAGCGCATGACAGAAAATACGCCACAATTACTTGTGGCTCGTGTTTCTTTAAATCTCCCGTATTTTATGGGAGCAGAGGGGAGCTGAGAGAATGCGAAAAAATGTCCCCCATCTTTTAACCAAGAAGTTTTGACAATGTTATTAAACAAGGTGAAACATGGGAAGTTGTTTTTATAACAGGAAGAGGCCAAAGTTATATGTTGGGCCCATTTAGGGCATACATGCATGCCTACTTGGCAATGGTGTGCTATTAGACTCGTTATATTATTTAAAAAAAATCTTGTTTATTATAACTGCATTTGTATACTAAATATAAATTAATACCAGGAAATGATAGCGGTGAATTTATCTCATATAATTAAGTGAGGATGTGATACAATAATAACCCGATTTTCAGAATTTGGCAAGGGTGTTTCTATGGTAGAATTATACCTATAAGTAATGCAAAAACCTGAACATGGATTTACCGTAACACACTGTACAAACTGGGGTGTTAAAATGTACCACCAGTCGGTTGTCACTTGTTGGGGTTAGTTTCTGTGTTGATTATTTGGGGCATTAACACTATTAGGTGTTCTGCAATAATTTTTAAATCAATGGATGTTTGGTGTTCTGTTTATGATTTGTTAGATCCAACTGGTTATTATGAACATTTAGGTGTCAGGGATACCTTGTAGTGTGTCAGAAAACAACACCTTTTAGGCTGTCAGAGAACACTCTTAGGGTGTCAAGCCAGAATGACACCTTTTAGGGTCCTCTTTGATACCCCAAAGGTGTCATTCTTGCTTGACCCCCAAAGGGTGTCCAAAGTGTGTCATTTCTGGATACCCTAAGTGTCATCTAGTGTCATCTGACACCCCAAATTTGTCATCTGACATCCTAAAGGTGTGTATTCGGAACCCTCAAACCGTGTCAAATGACCACCTTGTCATGGTTCATCTGAAGACCAACAATTTGCCAAACCTTTTCTTTTGTTCAGTGCAGTGTCGAACATCGTCTGAGTCTTAGCGCCACAGAACGGCGCCGGGAACTTTATCAGATTACTTTACAGGCAACGTGAACTGCAATACACAGTGACACGCCCACGTTTCACACATGTGGGAAACATGAGCGTCATTAAACAAGTTAAAGGTCAGCCCGAGGTGTTCATGCCTGGTCATTTGATTGTTGCGTCCCCGATAAAATATCTATGGCTCACGCAAAAAGGCATCTCCCCCTTCGTTTAGATCTTCAAATAATATTTTTACAACAGGCATATTCGCACAGGCCTATACATTTCAGCTGGAATTTATAGACAGATGTACTAAATCACTGAAACCTTTGCTGTGTATGATAGCCAGTATGTGACTATAATAATTGTACACTTTGTCACAATTATCGAATCTGTAACACAATCGCCAGTGACTGGTAAACTGTCGTCTCGGGTTCTCTCGAGCCCAGTCTCGAGCGCGGGTTGTTGCTTACACTGCTTTTACATGCTTTTATTACAGCAGGGGACGGCCGGCCGGGCTGGTCGTATATGGAACCCGGATCTGGAAGTAGTTTGTCAATAATTCAAAAACCAGTCGACTAGCCTAGACCAGTCTTAGTTTTGGGTGATAAAGTATAATCGTTGTAGGAACTTGCGATAGTTTTTGTGAAATAAACCATTATTCTGTTGTAGCAATTGCACCTACACCGTCGATTCTTTGTAGGAATAACATACGGGGGTACTACTGTGGACACGAGGACTACGCAGTGCCTACTGGAGGTACCTTTTTTTTGAAGGTGTTTAATCAGCTTATCCCGCAATTCTTAGCAAATGAACTTCGTCTTCATTTGTAAAAACAGTGTTTAGAATAAACATCTTTGAAGACAATTTATAAACACTTCTATAGGCCCTAAAGTTTAAAGGCGGTAGTGCTTGATAGTTGTAAGTGGTTAAATTCAAACACCAATCAGTGTTGTAAGATTGAATATGAAAGGATTTGCGTGTTTACAAAGTGATTGCCTAGGAACAAAAGTTTAATCCAATCACAATTTTGTATACACTTTGATCCATTTTTGGAAACATTTGATCACATATTGGTTGTTGGTGACATGCATTTGTAAAATATCAATGATGTAGTGTTGAACAGAAAGAAAAAAGACAAAAACAACAGTGAATGTGCGGGTCACTTCTGGTGGCATCAGTATACGCATTAATCACGCATGAGTATACAGAATCTGACGGTATACAAGATAATTATACATGGTTAGAGGGAATATTGCACATATAGCTACGGGGCTAAACACCCGGAACTCGAGGGTGGAGTGAATAGGGTGCCCAAATTTCCCCGATATAAAACCAGTATAGTGTTGTTTTATTACCTCACTGTTTCCCGTCTGGCGGACGAGGTGTAGGAAAAACAGTTCAAACTTCTTTCCTAAGGAAATAGCACCTTGTATAAACGAATCAGCCAATGAAACAGCACGATTGTGCTTATGAATATTCACGAGTTGTAAATCGTGGTATTTGCACTTCTTTGTATGGGTATTAACGTATTGATAGGCCTTAAATTAGGTGGCCCGATCATGTGTCCGATTTATGATGTTCCACATGCAGGCACATGCACTATCATCAACATCAACCAAAAGCATCGAATTATAAGGGGCCTAAATTTTTGGCTTTGAAAATCTTTCAATCCGATTGCATAGATATTAGATAGCATATAGGCCCTATAGGTGCCAAATTCGCATTGTGCATGATCGACCACATTTAGGGTATCTTGTTCAAGACGCTCGTCTATGTCCTTTTTCGAGGTATCCCCCGTGTAGATCATTGGTATTGACACTCTCCCTCCCCCGCGCCTTAGTCGATTAAACCCTAGCTCGAACACTTCGTAGCCCTGAACGAATCCCGGGGACTACGACCCCAATAGTTCTGAGTGTCCAGTCAGAGCAGGATCCTAAATAAAATCGGATAGGAACTCGATCAATAGATGGATGCCGTACTGCACGGATCTGCATGAAATCTGTAGCTTATAGTTCGCCAATCATACATAATGCGTGGCTCTATTACTCTACGTCATCCATCCCCCGGGTTGACTCATGTGGACGGTTTATGCATAATATGAATGTAGCTTATCGAAAATGGTGGCTCTATCACGCATCGAAGTCGAAATTGTCTATGGGCTTTGTACACAGTGTCACCCGCTGTCAGAGTACCTCATACGAGGTAAACCCGTACCCATTCATATAGAAAAGCCTAAGCAAAGTCCGGCGCCCATGTAAATTTTGTACACATGTCACAGTATATGAAAAAATGTCTCAGAAATCTATTTCATACCTTCCTTTTATATACACGAAATCACTCCTGTTACCAACGAATTACCTACCGGTCGCAAGTCAACAACTGCAAGCTACTGCAACTCAGAATCTCCTCCCTTATTTATTGCTAAATACAATCGCTCCTGCGAGGCGCAGCCGAGCGTCTTTGTATTTTTTTAAATTTCCATACAACTTGAATGGGGCGCGAACGCCAATTATTCAAATGAGCACAGTATTTGTACGCATAGGATCAACGATTCACTCCATGCTGTCACTCAGACTGTGTGTCCAGTGTGACATGTACAAAGGGTCCACGCTTCATTAATAAATTAATCTCGATCCGGGATCCCAGTAATTACGGTAATTGCCTCGTGTCTTGATTATTTAAACTTGAATAATTCATCGTCGCCCGTATATGGAAAAACAACCCCCGCGAGAATTTTTTCCACAATCTTGTAAAAAATTACCAACTGTCTCAGACGCTTCGCTGAGGCAGAAAATTTCGTCTGCACTGTGCAGCGTCACGTCACTCGTCCTTTTCATTGCGTTAAACCCAATAACATTGAAGACCAGAGCGTAACTGCCACTGGCGACATTTTTTGGTTGGTGGGATTCTCACCGAGTTTGGATTTTAATACCAGTAATAGGCTATCATTCACCGTTTGCTAGTGAATAATGCAACGAGCGTCTTGGACCCAAGACTACATTTAGGGCCGTGTCCCTTTGGGTATGAATGACATTTTGTCATTTTCCCTCGTTCCCTCGCGGTAAAAGTCTGTAACCTTCTGAAAATGTTGGCGAGATTTGTGCCTTTTTTTTGACAAATGGCGCTTAAAATACACTTGTCGACAAGTTCACTGACGTTTTTCTTTCCTTATACGTTTTAAAAGCGGTCCCGGCTTACACAACCCTTTCCATTTCTAATAGTTCATCCAGAAGTACCCTCGCCCCATCCCCCCCCGCCCCCCCGCCCCCCCCCACCTAGCCGCTCTGACGCCTCTGTGGCTAGGTCATCGGGAGGAGTATAAGATACTTCTATGGACTAGTTCTAAGAAGAATAGATCTTCGAGCCCCCCCCCCCCCCCCTTCGAGCCCCCCCGCCCCCCCCCCGCCTCCGGAGGATGGGTGGGTGTAGAAAAGTTAATATGCTTATCAGCAATTCCTCCTGTAAAGTAAGGTATTTCTGTATGCCGGGAATGTAGGGTAGTTTCTTTTACATTAGAAAAAGCTGCTGAAATCAGAGTTCTGACTTGTGTTGAAAAAAAACACCCGCAAAATTAACAGAGTGACAAAGTAGATTGAGTATTTTGAACTTCCTTAGGTAAATTCCTGTGCAAGGGCTGATCGCATTATCTGCAGAACCTGCCCTATTTCCAACTTAAAATGGAGTGATACCCTAAAGGGATTAAATTTCGGGAAATGCAAGTATGTGCCATTAAAAAAAAACAACAAAAGTTCATCTAATTTTTTAATGAATAGATGAGCTACATTTTGGGGTTTTTTTTTTTGGGCAAAGTGAGCTTTTAAGAACGAGGCCATGCTCGAACTGGATTAGAACGAGAAGAGCAGTGAATGCGAAGTCTTGACCACCGTCCCCTACACTTGACTTAAAAAACTTTTTAATTGTAGATTACTGACTGGCAGGTGAAATATCGTAATTTCACAGGCTTTTCCTTATTTTGGAACGTTAAAATAGACAAAATTCGGTAATTTACTGGCACTGTTCGATGATGCATCAAGCGAGTGCCAGTAAATTACCGTTAAATTATAAACAATGTAAAACAAGTAAATTATTTTTGGCTGTTTTATTCGGTCATCGCTTTTTTCTGTAGTTACGTGCCTTTGCCCAGGTGTATAATTACGCAGAAAATAATATCTGGCGTTTCGACACCATATGGTCACAGAAAATTATACTTTTGTTATGTTATACTTAAGATTAATTTTTAAAAAAAGTCCGCCCCTGGACCTAGGCCTTAGAAATCTAAAAATGTTGCTGATGGTCATAGATCGTGAGTTGCTATTGGCCAAACAAGATCACCTAGCCCGGTCTGACGAGTATGCATGGTAAGCCAAAGGGACACAACGATGTCAGATACTTTGCAACGCGTTGTGGACACAGATATAGAATATCTGTGGTTGTGGGTCTATTTTTTAAACGTCACACAAATTCATCATTCTGATTGGCCGACACTGCAACGCGTTGTGAAATTCTCCACGGCTTATGAGCATTCACAACGCGTTATGAAGATCAGAACACGTTATGAAGGCTCGCAACGCATTTATGAGATTCCACATCGGGTTCATTGTGGGTGTTATTTTTGAAATACGTCACTGAAATTCATAATTCATTGCGTTGTGAGAAAGTGACATTTCGGCAACGCGTTGTGACTTTCTTAAGAAAGGCAGATATTGGTCAGTGGATTCAAGGTTACAACAAAAAAAAAAAAAAAAAAAAAAAAAAAAAAAAAAAAAAAAAAAAAAAAAAAAAAAAAAAAAAAAACATATGAAATGGATATTGGTACATGGTGTAAGACTCGCGCTTCCAAACCCAGGGGCACTGATTCCGATGACAGAGGACTAAAAAATAGGTGTCTGGGTGAGAGACAGTCAAATTGGCCCAAAATGGGTGTTTTCCGAGTGACAAATTTGCAATATTTTCCAAAAAATGGGATCTTTGGGTGAGATTTTTGCAAAATTTTCTGAAAAATAGAGGTCTTTGGGTGAAAATTTTCAAAATTTTCCTCCAAAATAGGAGTCTTTGGGTGACAGTGGTAAAATTTAAAAAAATATGGGGTCTTTGGGTGAAATTAAAAAAAATATGGGGTCTTTGGGTGACAACCAGAGGGTGTTTTGAATCAATCCCACAATGCATTGCAATGTGCCTATACTGTACTGTACAAAACTTATATCAGTACTTAGGGATAAAAAGTGTTCCAAAAGTTTAAGAACCACAGAACATGTCATAATCATGCTAAAAATTCCTTAAGTACTAATGCTTTGTGGGCGAAAATGAGCATAGAAGTCAGGATTTTTATGTGTTAAGAATAGGATTTTTGTGGGATCACATGACCCTGTTGTGGTGAAATTTCCCAAAACTGGTGCATTGTGGGATTGACTCAATACACCCTCTGGGTGACAACGATGCATGGGTATATTAACAGCCTTCAATACGTGTCACTTCCAAGATGGGGTTTCCCCACCCCTCCGGGTTACAACATAGTGATTGATCCTGCTACGGAATTATGTCTTTTATTTAACACGATAACAATTGTTGTTCATGCAAGCTTCAAATCAAGACTCAAACATACGCGATCAATCAATAGGCCTAGAAAGAGTGTGGTAAAAATAACACCTGAAATTCAAGGACATAATCTAGCCAATTCCCGATGGAGGCGCCCTTTAAATTAAAGTGTCAATGAAATAAAATTGTGAAAATACAACTTCAAATTTTAAAGTCTTTTTACTCGTTCTGCCGTGAAAGTTTTAAATTCAATGTGACAGCACTGATGCTATTGAGAAAATTGGTTGCAGTACCAAGGGAAATTTGGTAAAGTGTTCCAATCGTATAGGGAATCAAACCTAAACAGTTTACGGTGGATGGATAAGAGATGTGTAAAAATTTCTGAACCGGAGGAGCTAGGGCTTGACCATATGCTATACAAGGTTGGCTATATACAAGGTTGGCTATAATATTTTGGCAAGAAACTCCACATTTTCACCCGATTTGAAAGCAGGTAACTGCTTTCCCAATCCCAAAATGCATTGTTTTATAAACGAATGACGTAGCCATGGCCATGCATGCCTTAACTCGTGTATAAATGAGGAGAGAAACTCTCGGGAATCGGGCGGGAATCTCGGAAGCCGTTGTCATGGCGAGGAGTCCCACTTTCACCGCACGCAGTAGTTTTTGACCACCACCCCATGCTCCAGGAGCAGGTCTCCCTCACTAACCTCAAAGGGCAGCTATTATTTTTTAAAAAAAATAATAGCTGCCCTTTAAAAAATCTTTTTTTGGACTTAGAATTTTTCCCTCTAACCTGAAAAAATAATGAAAATTTTATGTGAGATTCGAACCCCAGACTCCAGTATTATGAGGTCAGCTATCTAACCACAAGCGAGGATTGGTGTACCAGATTTGCAATTCTAATCCTTGATAACATTTACTGAATAAATCGCTACTGCTATTGTGGTCAGCACTCAATATAATGAATAGCTCCGCTCTAGAACGGTTGCCACAACCTATGCTCCAGGAGCATGAGTGGTGGTCAAAATCTCACACTTGCCACTTGCACCTGTCCATTGTGTCCGCCATTGTGTTCTGCACGCATCATTTGGTTCACTGTACCCACTAGCCTCGTCTGCAATTCAATTATTCTGCGGTTCAATTATTACGTGTCTAACTAGACGCGTGTCCCCGGGCGCGTGTCTCAAAAGTGGCTTCATAAGATAGCTTAAGATGTGCCTATTACCTGACACCGCTTTAAACTGCAGTTGTAAGGCAAAATGCTATTGCTTGCAGAGAATTAAAGGGATATTCATCAAAGTCGCGTATAGTCCAGCAGATTGTTGTAATAATTGTGCAATTTTACGTAAAAGCGTAAAATTAGGTACACTGATAGAGTTTGGTAAACCTTTTAGAGTGATTTTCACTCTTTTAGAGTGATTTCTAATCTTTTTTGAGGATTCGTTGTTGGTTTTTTCAGAGAAGAGTTGAAATGTCCTAAAAAGAGCTGTCCTCCGTGAGCACTAGAACATTTTCTTGCAGAGTGTTATAGTTCCTCCATTTTTTGATTAAAAATATTTTTATTTCCTTATTTTACTTGAGAAAAGATTTCTCACGGGAAGAGTATTTGTTTACTATGGACGAGAACAATGGAATTTCCCTAGTCATATTGAGATGTCCGATGTTGTTTATCGGCTCTAAAAAGCTACTATAGATAAATTGGGGATTTTCCAAATCAGTGCAAAAAGATTGCCAAATCTGAAATATGATGTCATTTGTGGGTGATCCAATTGGAGAGTGTTAGGCTATGTTTATGCATGGATGATTTTGGTGATAGCTATTTAGTAGTGGGGAATACTAGTTGTAAAATACTATATAAGGAGATATTGCAGGTTAAAAGTTCGCAGTAGAATTGATCTCCAGAGATGATAGATTAGTGCAGTAACGGGTGTAAGTATTATAGTCCTCCATAATCATAGTCCGGCTACCACGTAAAAAATAGGGGCCCACTCGATCAGTTGACTCTTGACGCTTTATTCCGTTGCGTCTATGGATCCCGGACTGTGGCTCCCGCCGGACTATAATTACTTTCAACACCGGTGCGGTGCTGATCTATGGATCCCACTAGCTTGAACTATTTTATCCTGCTGTCATTTTTCAAGCTAAACAAGAGCTCAGTTTTTTGGATTCCAGTTTGTGGTCCTCAATTGCACATTTGCAACAGGACAAGTACAGGTGTCGTGTACACTTGGTTTTGTACATGCGGAATATTTAGTTGTCGTCGAGGGACAACACCACGCGTCTTGAACTGCTGGAACAAAGGTTATCTTCATGACTGCTCCGAAAAATGAAGTTCAAAAGGGGCATTTCGTGATCCACAACCTCGTCCCCCACTTACCAAAAAGTTGAGATTTTTGGTATTTTCTGAACCGTTTATCCGTTTGTAATCCCGCGTACCTAATCTTACGTGCAAATTTCGCAATTTTGTATTTTCCTGCCGTAAACGAATAAATTACAGCACAGCGGTCTATGGGGACCGTGGGAACATCAATTGCTCATAACACAAACCCTCGAGATCGGGATCAACTCAACTTTTGGGAATAAGCTTTTCTCATGATATCTAGTGAAAAATTAATAAAATGGAATTGCTTGGAATCACTAATGCACCTTATATCCTGAAGAAAATCCCCATGAATTATATACTGTGGATTTATGCCTTTGGCATGTCATTGATCGAGTCTTAATTCGCTGTGTGGACATGCCATCGTTGAATTGCAACATCACCACGTCAAAGTGAACATTATGTAGATTTATACTTGTAAAGAGACCGAGACATTTCTCCAGAGAATCGCCCTCAATTTTTTTCGAACCCAGGTCCTTTTCATATTTGGAATGCTTAACAATGTATTAGATTACACCTGAAGTGAATAACCGAATACGCGCTTTATTAATAAGATATGATTTTAGACGTGCATTTAGACATTTCTGTCGTGCACGACCGAAATTCAAAGCAGGTTGTTTCCTTGGGGAAGATTAGGATAGCATGCCAGTTCAAAACAATGTTTTTAAGTTTTTTATTTTTTTCGTGTTTGTTTGTTTGTCCAATAAACATCGAAACTTCTCGTAAGTGGTTCTACACCAATCAAGTGCAATTTGAAAACTATTTTGTATCTCAAAATCCTCCTCCTGTCACTTTAAGGATATCCAGTGAATCGTTACTGCCATTGTAATTGTGTTTTCAGTGGTTTTGGAGATGCCAAATTCCTTAACAAATCAATTTGACAAAATCACAATAAAGCAGTGTTTTTATTCAAATTCATACCATTTGTGCACAAGGTTCGTTTGTGTGTTTTTTAGGTGGTATTTCGACCTTAGGCGTCTATGAAGATGTTTATTTGGAATAAAATGGTATTTTATTAAGAGTTATATAACATTTTAACATAAATACATGGGGGTCGGTGGAGCATAGAGGGTGATGGGGCTTTACTCGTTACAGTGGTTCTGCTACGTTTGTTTGATCTATAGCCTCGTCTACCAAGGCAACGGTTTATTCCACCTGGTTATTCCATAAAAAGTGACGAGGTCTTTTTTAACACTTAACTGTATAAGGGGGGGGGGTTTCCAGGTACCTAACTTTAGTTTTTAGGGCCGTCGATTTTTAACGCTGCAATATATTTGGTTTATATTTTTTTGTATTTGCGCTTGTCATTGGTTCAAAAAAAATTCAAACCCATCGCGTCGTTTTTGCTTAATTAGGTTGGGTCCCTAGGAGCCCCCCTTATGCACTAACGGAAGTGCCCATGACAAAAATGAAAAATCTTATTAGAGTTACTGTGATTCTTATTTTCATAATGCACTACACCTAGTGACTAAACAAAGTAAATAATTAATTAAAAAATCTTGCAAAGTATAAGTAGGTCAATTGGAGCCATAATATTTTATATACATCATGTAGCGTTTACTGTATGAACCTATGGTAAATTATACAAGTACCCTAAAAAATATGAAATGGCATGAACATTATGTTTGTGCTTTATGTGGTAAATATAGTTCATTCTTCACCAATTAAAAGCAATCAGCACAATTCTAGGTGAAGCACTGCAGTAGAAAATGCGAAACAATTGTGTCTTTTTTCGCACATTTTGACGCGAAATTAAAATCAATGTTTTGGCCCCTAATTTCTTACTGAACACTTTCTTCAGTTTTTATTTCTTTAGTGTTTATGTCTTTGAAGCCTTCTAACATGTGGTGGATTGTCATCTAAAAAATCCTTAGGAAAGTGGGTTATATTCGGGGGGGTCCCTAGGAACACCCGTTATGCACTAACGGAAGTGCAAACCCCTTATGCAGTAAGTTGTTAAGATTGCATAGAGCCTATATTTACATGGTAGAGAGAAGCGCCCTCAATTTCTTCGAACCCAGATGTTTTGCATATTTGGAATGCTACGCCAATGTATTACACCTGAAATAAGCCGAATACACCGTCGTTTTTAGTGGATGTATAATTTGGTATTTTCGGTCATGCACGACAGTAAAATTCAAGCATGTGTTTCTATAGTGATGATTACGAAGCAGGCAAGTTCAAAACAACGTTTGCGGTTTTCGGGCTTATTTCCAATTTTCTTTCGAAATTATCTCGGTAGGTGGTCTACAACCGATCAAGTGCCGATTTGAGAAAGAATTGTATCCTTAATAAAATCTCCTCCCTGTCAATTTAATGAACTGTCCGTTTCTTGATGTCTTACCCGGTTGACAGCAGATTAGTCCCGCCGGTGATCCATAGTTTCGTGCTCCATAGCGACAACGGAATAAATCGTGAAACTAATGTTGCGCGAAGAGTCAACTGATCGAATTGAGTGCCCTATTCCATACCGATGACGCGAGTCCGTCGGGCTATTAACTTACTTCAAGTTCTACACCGGGATCATTATCAAATAATTAGTGACGCGCGAGCGGGCAAGCTCGCCTATGGA
>JAMKCH010028175.1:0-18506 GCA_023653785.1 Ophioderma brevispina
CCATAACTACCTAGGATTAATAAAAGGCCGGAATAGGAGGGGGAACTGGCAAACAATTCTAACCTGCTTGATAATTTGAAACTATTCAATTTAACCTGTCAGTTGTAAAAAAGTGTGAATTGTCTAATGTGGTAATTGTCTATTACATGCTTGATTGGATAGTTAGTCTCACGTTTTGTTATTGATTACAAACGTAACATAACTGAATTTGCTTGTTACAGTCTGTTGATGCAGTAATAGCAGGTGATGAGACATCCAAGGAAGCAGAGGCTACTAATGTGAGAGCAGAAGAATTAGAAAACAGGCTTAATGGCACCTTGGATGAGATCAGAGGTGAGCTAAAAGAAACCATAATGATATGAGACATAATTAGGGTACCCTTACCGAAGTCCAAATTGACGTAAGTCCAAAGAGATTAACCTCTATGGTTTATTGATATTTTAACCTACTTGTTTCCCATTATGAACAAAGACAGGTTACTGCTGGTTGATGTTGCTAATTTGTATAGGTGCAAATTGACAAAAATTGAAATTCTATAAGAAGCCGGGAATTAGCCCAAAACAAACAAACACATATTTGAAAGTGTTTGAAAATTGTAGAAACGCTATAAAGCCCCCTTAAAATGAACATGTTACAAAGCCAATAAGTTGAATTCTTTAAAGTAGAAAGGGTAAAAAACAAACAAACAAAAATGCGTTATAATAGTACATTAGCGCATACATTTTACTCTACCATGGCATGTCGCACCGTGATCACTCAATTGCCTATTCAAAGTAGGTGGATTATGTCTTCGGACTTAAACAAATTCGGACTTCGGTAGGAATGCGATAATTAGGGTTATACTAATAGCAGGCAATGAGAATTCCAAGAAAGCAGAAGCTACAAAAGAGAGAGCAGAAGAATTAGAAAACAAACTTAATGTAATGTTTCCATTGATGGAATAACTACAAGGGTGTCTAAAGCTTTGGAAGGGCTACTCTAGCCTTTGGGCACACCAATTTGTGTACAAAACAAACAAATGACAAATGCAGCAACTTTTTTGTTTTGCAAGTTATCCCAATTTATTTCTACCACTTCTCAAGATTTTCTGGGAGCTATGCTCCCTTGTTCCTGCCTTTTTCTGCCCTGTTTCGTACATTATACATTATTGAAATATAGCGTACTGATGAATATTTTAAGGTGCTTGTGTCTGATCATCTGTGGGACCCCCTAGTATGAATTTTGATATCAGATGAAAGGCTGCATTTTCTCATTGTTGTCCTGAAATTTCAGCCCTCGAATCTATTTCTTTCCCAAGATAGAGACAAAAATCTGCCGTTTTATTGGTTAACCATCAATATTAGCACAGTAGCGAATAGGACGTTACAATATGCATTCTCGCTTCTACCATCAAAACCTCAAGTTTGTTGCCACGATACTTGATGGTAAGTGTATGCAAGTGCCAGGCTATCATATTAAGTAGAGAACATGATACCCCTAAATTGGACAAAGCACCTCTTAATTTGTCAATAGCAAGAATTTGTGTGTGCTGAAGAAAGTTTTTCAGAAGAACTCTTTTCTAATGGCAACATTCTCTAGGATTTAATTGTTGTTGATGCATGGGTAAGAGAGGATTCTGTTGAAATCATAATTTTTTGTTCATGTTTTTTATAAAAACAGATGCCATTAATGCCCTGAAAAAACACACCGATCCTCGGGAAATCACATATGATTGAAATGCCGTCTTAGTAGAGGAAGCCAGGCGCATTGTGGCTGATATCGGAGCAAGGAACTTCAGCGACAATGAAGAAATGGCTGAGACTGAGCTGGGCCTGGCGAAAGAAGGTTAGTCTTACAAGATTGGTTTTCCTTTTTTGTGGCCGCCAGCTATAGCTGGCAGGACCACTTAAGCAATCCGTTGTGCGTGAGTATGTGTGGATGGTGGGTATGTGTGGGTCACAAAATTGTTAAGTTTTTTTAAATTGACCTCAATTGAAAAGTTAACTTCAATTGGAACGAAACTTCTGTCATAGGTGTCCACAACCATGGGATCCCTCATATTGTTGATGAGGTCTCAAAGGGTCAGTTGAAAGGTCAAGGTCATGTGGAGGTCCAGTTGAAAAATGGCTAAAAATGTTTAAAAATCCTTAAATTGAAAAGGAAGTTCAATGCGAACCAAACGTCTGACATAGGTGCACCATGCGATCCCTCATATTGTTGATGAGATCAAAGGTCCACGTGCCAGGGTCAAAGGTCATGGGGAGGCCCACAGCTTATATCTTTGAATTATAGCGAGCGCGAAAAGCCGAGAACCGCGAATTCTAGTTAGTATTTGCACTTAGTATTCATATAAAATGAGAAAGAAAATAAGTAATCTTAAGAACTAATCCAAGGATATAACTGTTCCCCATCTTTGCATCTTATGAGTAGTCATGTGGAAAGGGAGAAAAAAAACAGGCCCCGTAGCCGGGAATTTATGTGGGGGTGCGGTAAGGGGGTGAGGATTGCCAGAAGTGGACTTTCAGAGTATCAAACAAGGCAATTTTTTATGGCTCGCTAGACTCGCCGGTTGACCCAAAATTTTTTTCGCCGTCGTCTCCAATTTCTGAAGACGGGGGGAGGGGTGGAGGGGACGTTGGGAAGGCCCAGGACACCCTTGCAGCGTTAAGAAACAGTATAATATAATAATATACCCAGACATACGTAATGCATAGTATCAACCGATGTTATTCATTCATATACCAATTGCCTCCTGCTCCTATGAAGCCGTGACCAACCACCGGAATTTAGACAGGCGCAAAACTTACATTTACAAAGCGGACCTTCAACATCATTAAAAGCGGACATTCAACATCATTAAAGCGGACCTTTGTCATTTAAAGCGGACCTTGTCATTTGGGGGGCGTCGCACCCCCCCCCCCTGGCTACGGCCCTGGGGAAAATGAGTTTTGTTTGTATAAGACCTAAATCACATTTTAATCCAGAACTAATGTTGGTCTGCTTTGGTGGATTGGCCACTGTACCTCAAAACAATGACATCCACGCAATTGCCTGTCCACAAACACATTGGAAATCAGTGATAGGAACTTGCATTGGGGGTTTAGAATTGTGCAGTAATCAGTGTTCCAATAATAGTGGGAAATGCTTTGATGATTGGGGTTTCAAAAAACCTGGAAAATTAAATTAGGCCAAGACCAATCAAAATGCTCTATATTTTTTACAGTACTTTTTCATGATTTTTAGCCTGTAGGGCAATCAAATAATCATTGAAAGGGGAAAATTTGAACTAGTAGCTGAAAAAGACCTACAATACATTGGATCCTCATTGTAATTAACACTGAATTTTTGGAAACCCCGTGTAGTAAAAAGTACAATTTGAAAACAGGAACATATTTGATCAACCATGTCAAAGAATAACCTTTGTCATACGTGCCCATTGTGTGTCAAACTGAATAGAAGCTTGGAACAAAAAGTGACTCTTTTTTTGTATCTTTTATTTGGATGCAATCTGGATGTATACCCTTGATTGTCTGATGACCATATTCAAATATGCATCTAATAATATTTCAGTCCTCGAGCGTGCTATGATGTTGCGCAATGCATCGCAGGTCATCTTGGAGCGGGCTCAGAATGTATCGCAACATGTGAATAACTTCCTGGACCAGCTTAATGATTTGGTGAATCAGAGTACCATTGCTAACAACATGACTGATGAAGCCAATGTTATACTACAAAGGAACATGCCACTGGCTTTTGAAGTAAGTGCCATACCAAAGTGAGTTATTAAGGATTTTCACACTGAGCTGGTGATAGATTGACTTTTGCGATCGATCGCTGTTTGTAGACTTCAAACCAGCCACCAAATTCATTATATTTTGCCAACTTTGACACATATCACTGTTGTGTTTCCACAAATAACAACACACACACGTCCGCTAAATGCACTTATGTAAGAGACTATTAGCCATGTTGAATTTCCTTACTCAGTTTGTTCAATTTTCAGGACGGAAAACGTGCTGTTTCTGTGCAGAAACAAACCAAGGTGACAAGTCATATCACTTAAAAGATGGCCATGTACCTCAGCATTAAAAAAAAACACAACACTGTCGTAAATGTCTCAGAAAGAAGTATTTTATGAAAGCAGCAGCTCATTAAATCCTTCCTTTGGAAAGCATTTACATCGTAACTAATGAGTTATTGCGCATGCGTCTCAATATTCAGAAAACGGCGGCAGTAGTCTTCAAAAACGGCGATCAATCACAAAAGTTAATCGATCACTGGCTCAGTGTGAAAAGCCTTAATAATTTTCCGTACTGAAAATTGAACGAAATTGAACAAAGGAAATTCAACATGGCGAATGGTCTCTTACATTAGTGCATTTAGCGGATGCGTGTGTGTTATTTGTGGAAGCACAACAGCAATATGTGTCAGAGTTGGCGAATTACCATAATGAATTTGGTGGCTGGTTTGAAGTCTACAGATGGCGATCAATCGCAAAAGTCGATCGATCACCGGCTCGGTGGACTTATTATCACAGTCGGGAACTGACGTATTATCACCAAAGCTGTGGTGAATTAAAGTTAAATTCTACTCTTCAATAGATTACTGCTGAAAGTGTTTGTTGCATGTTACACTCCATTCAGTCTTAAGATAGAAGGTGACACAATTCACACCATCACTTCACCATGCTGCAATTATAAAACAGCACATGCAAGCATTTTTAAGGTTGTGTAGCCTATTAAAACAAAATTGCATAAATTTCAGCACCAATTGACTTCACTTTTTACAAGATTTCCAAGATTCCTTATACTTACTTTTTTTCACCCATGTCTTTAATAACAACCTTTGTCATTATGTAATTAGTGGAGCTAACAAAGTGGAGCTAAAAACTAAGAAAACATAATATATTGAAAGTATTAGCAGTTACCTGCAGGACCTGTTCATAACTTGGCCAATATTTGCATATGTTTTATGTTCAATCACCCTCCAAAATCCTCCCAAAGGGTAAGTTAGAGTGTTATTTTAGAGATTTTATGGGTCATTGGGCTATCTTTAGTATGTCCAATTCGGGACTGTCAATATAGTAAGAGATTGTAGAAGGTGGTGTCAAAATTAAATGATTTCATATTTAAAAACTTGAGTAACCCTTAAGTGGAATTTAGTTCCCAGGTAAGACCAAGGTTGGGTGGGTACCCGGGTTCTAGGGTATTTGTCACAACCCTTAAGACAGAACATACAATTTTGCATGTGGTCTTATTCAACAAAAGATAAAGATATGTCTAAATACAGTTATACAATGAGTTAATTTGAAGAAGTAACTAACCATATAGTTTTTCCGATTTAGTCTTGTTTTGTACAACAGGATTTGGTTTGACTTAGTTGATGGTAATGTTTCTGCCGTGAGGGTGAGATAAACAATGCAACTTTGAAACTAGAAGAGGCTCAGAAATTCTTGGATGCTGCCAATAGGGCTCTGACCGTATACCTTAAATGGAGCTATTCACAATTGGTAGCTATGTTATTCATTAATTTTTCATGATTCAAATGAAGAACAATCATTGGTTGTAACCAGTGATCAAAGCGGTTTGCACAGTCTTATTTTATTATGATAAAACAGAATAAATAAAAAAAAATAAACAATGGCGACACACTTTGACAACTAATTTTTGATTATTTATTACCAATGGACTTCATTTGTGGAAATGTTTGAATTGAAAGTTCTTGTGGGGCAAATGTGATTTTTTTCTAAATCAGTTTAACCATTGTCTCTCTGTAGGGCCGTTGACATATAGGAAGGCACATACAAATAAATCCTGACCTTTGTAGGCCTATATGGCAAGATTCCCGCAATGAGTGTTTCTGATTTGTGAGGGGAAAGGGTAATAAGCTCTTGCAGGACCCTTATCAGTTGTCAAAATTGTGTCGCCAATGCCTTACCATTGGATTTTTTTGTTTTCTCTAAAAAATAATAAGAGAGCCAAGTTGCATGGGGTCAACAGTTGGTGTGAGGGGAAGTTGGGGGAAGCTGCTCCATCAGTCTAAATAGGAGACAGCAAAAGATGGAAAAATCGGGATGGAAAAATGGCGAGGAGAAGAAGAGGGAGAGGAAGAAAGGAAAGGAAAAGGGGAAGGAAAGGGAAAAGCGAAAAAAGAGGGAGGGGAACAAAAGGAAAAGAGAAGGGAGGGGAGAAAGAAAGAAGAGGAAGGTATAAGGAGGGAAACTCAGAGCTTTGAAAGTGGGTTCAAACTGATGAGTTTTCACAGGGGTAAACCCCTTTCCAGGCTGACATTTGCATCTCTCTAACCCTACCCCCCACGCTAACACTTGCATCCCCCTTACTCCCCCACCCCACCCTGCCAGATGGACAAATGTGGTTATGAAACCTGGAACCGGCAAAGAAAGATATAAATTAAAGATCCTGATATTGCCCGTTACAATACTATTTACGAATGTGAAGGCCTGAGTGCAAGAAGTGCAAAAGTTCACTTTTGAGAATTTTACAAAGAATGGACACTGACTTGGTGTGTTGCGTTAGGAAATTGGATGAATGATACCAGCATGCAGAATTTTTTTTATATTGGACCAATAATGCACAGCTAGGCCTTGTGACATGGTAGTAGGTAGTAAAATAATTGTAGATTTATATATGGGGTACACTAGGAATAATTATAGAATTATGGTGTGGCCTGATTAATGCTTTTGTCCTTGTATTCTGAAAGGGAGTGGGTAACTTAAGACCAGGTTTAAACCAGGGTGAGTCCCCCCTACATGAGTGACCTTTTTTTTCCTTCCAACATCCTCAAATGTCTGTAACAGGTGAGAAAATTCCTCATGGAACGGTCCATCCATGAGGAATTTCTCACCTGTTACATTAACTTTCACAGAATTTTTGAAAGGAAAAAATGTCCACTCTTGTAGGACTTACCCTGTTTAAACCCAGGAATAAAGTTAGATTTCCTTTTCAGAATATCAGCCTTGGTTTTCAGTTAAGAAATTGCTTCCTGATTTTTAGTTAGTTAGTTAAACCCAAAGTTTTGAAAAATCTCGGGTTGTCCATGTAACTGGGGGTGGCTGGATTGACCCCACACTCAGCAATATCGCTGTGTGAGGATTTACTGGAGCAAAAGATAATGACCGGATGCCCTTCATGACGCAATCCACAGTTTTCGCGGTGGGCCTAGCCTTTGTGCAACCACGGCCCACCGTGCAGGCAGCCCGCTGGATGGCCGCCATTAGCTCTCCAAGGCTAACACCCTTGGGTAGATATTTTTCATTCTACCAGGGTAACAGGAGTTTTATAAACCTAATGTTAGCTTCAGTTCTGTTTTCTCAATATTGGATGCCGTAGCTTCATGATTGTTTTTTTCAGGGTTCTCAACTGAACCGCTTCAATGCTGGAAGCAGCCATATCGAAACTTGAACCTCGATTCCAATCCTACAAGTCCAGCCTGCAGATTTGACACCCGTGGTGGACATGTGCCAAGAGAGTATGCAGGAAACCTTACTGACCAGGCTGAGTACTTAGACAGGTAGGTCTGCACATGGGATACCAACATTCTTACAATATCTCTGATTTGCTCATTACATATATTTCCGCACGTAACCAATCAGGATCGTTCTTAGGTGCCGATCCAGGGGGTTAAATCCTCATTTCCCCAAGCTGCAAATTGCCAACAAATAAGTGTCTGGAATTGTGCTTATTTTCAAATTAATTATTTGCATGTCAGCTTCCAGTAAGTATAAGAATCCCAGTCTTTTTAGGATTCACTTTCGGATTAGGGATGGGGTCAATTTGCCAAGGTGGGGGGGGATGTAGATTTAATCAATTTTTTAGCCCCCACAACACAATGTGTTTTGTTGTGGGCTTATGTTGTACCGCAGATGGGTGGGTGGGCAGATGGGCGGGCTGCATGGCTTACGGATGGGCAGCTAAAGCATTAATCCACTCTACAGACTAAACCGATTACTCAACTTCTATCATGGCACGGTGATAGAACATGGAATATGACTTCATGTGCTGTATACTTTTAGACAGGTTATGAATATTAACCCTAAACGCGGTCCACGCATTGAGAGCCAACTAAAACATGGTACGGTCGGAAAATGTGTCTCGTTGCTCTCGGCCGTCAACAACGTTTTTTGGCCGCGCAAATGACTCTCATTGCCCCTCATTGGGCACTGGGCCGTCTACCGAAAAAAATGATGCGATGTTCCTCGTTGCATCTGGGCCGTCTTCCCAGAACTGACGCGATGTTCCCTCCAGTTGCACCTGGGACGTCATTCCCGGAAATGATGCTATGCTTTTCACTGCATTTTCGGACGGTTTGCCCGCATAAGGCGCATGCTTTTCATCAGGCGGGTGACACCTTGTACAAATGCCCATAGACAATTTCGATATCGATGTTGATAGCGCCACATTTTCGATAAGCTATTTTTTAATGTAGCATAAACCTTCATAACGTAAACCGGAGCATGACGTAGCGTAATAGCGCGACGCACGACTAATGACGTAGCGTAATAGCGCCACGCACGACTGGCGAACTATAAGCTACGATTTCATGCAGATCAGTTTGCAGTACGCATCCATTATTTATTTTTTAATTTGGATCCCTGTTCTCATTGCATTCGCACGCGATGGTCCTCGTTGCATCTGGGACGTCTTTCCCGGAAATTGCGCATGTGTCGCGGTGCATCGGCCGTCTTCCGGAAAATGATGCGATGTTCCTCGTTGCATCGGGCCTCCTTTCTGGAAAATTACGCGATGTCTTCGTTGCATCTGGGCGTTTAACGACTTTAACGCTACTTAATTTCCTGGCGGAAAAACGGCCGAGATGCAATACAATTGCCCAAAAAAAAAAAAAAAATTGTGTTTTCTCGTTGCATCTCGGCCGTTAAAAATAAAATAGATTGCCCTTCGTTGCATTTGGGCATTTGGTCGGCAAAACGACCCGGTCATGGGTAGGGTTAATGAGCTCATTTGCTTTTTTAAGTGCATTATCCACTCTACAGTCTTTAACTCATTACTTCTAGAGTGGCATGTGAATAGAACATGATTAGTCATGTGTTCCTAACTTTTTTTGGACCGGTGCATATAACGAGCTCATTTGCCTATTTTCGATGAAATATTAACCACAGTTGTGGGGCCCATCTTAATTAAGCACCGCGTAATTCTTGTAAAATTAATGTTCCCCCTTGCATTCGCTATTATGTTTGTTCTCGATTTCTTCATTTGAAATAATTTGTGTTCCTTTTATGAACATTTTTAGGTCGGCGGATAGGAAAGACCTTATGGCATGATTCGTGTGTCAGTCGGGGTGTGTGTGTGTGTGTGGTGTGTGTGTGTGTGTGTGTGTGTGTGTGTCAAACTGTTGGTATACACTTTTGGTTAAAATGTCTAGCTTTTTTGTGCAGTGATGGATCAAGTTCATACTTTATAGCTAAACCATTGAGGCAAGGGGTATTAGGGGGCGGCGGACAGATGAGGTCAAAGGATCATTCAGGGGTCATTTAGGGTCATATCTTGTGCATGTGGTATACACTTTTGGTTAAAATGTCTAGCATTTTAGTGCAGTGATGGATCAAGTTCATACTTTATATGCTTATACATTGAGGGCAAGGGTCTTATGTGGGTTAACAATTGAGGTCAAATGTCAAGAGGTCAAAGGTTATTCAGGGTTTGATGGTCAATGGGGGTCATTTCTTGTGCTTGGCTTGTGCTATTAACACTTTTGGTTTTAAAAGTTGTTTAGTTTTTAAGTGCAGCGATGGATCAAGTTATTCTTTAACCACATAATCGGACAACCTATGAGTTACAAAATGCTCATCTACCAAGGACACAGTTCAGTGATGCCACTTAAGGGCCTTCATATAGTAAAGAGGCCAAGGGTCACATACCAAGGTCAAATGAGGTCAAGTTATGAAATGGGCTGAAAACATCAAATTGACCTCATTGAGAAGTAAAAGTCCAATTGCTACAGAACTGGCCATAGATGCCACTTAGAAACCTTCATAAAGATATGAGTTGGTAAGGGTCACTTGCAAAGGTCATCCGAGTCAAGTAATAAAATGGGAAATTGAGGAAAGTTTGTTCGCGAACAGCAGACGACACAGTGGTTCGAGAACTTGTTTGTGTTTCTTGGGGAATAAAATGGGAAGATGCATTTTATGTTTTAGTATGATGTGAAAGTGTGAGTAATAACAGTACCAAATTTAGATACAGAGGCAGCTGACACCGAGGAAATTATGAAATACAATACACCACTCTAATGTTATAATATGCATCCGTAGTTTGTTACGTGTACCCCGTGAGTTGGCTGGCAATGCAGTGAAGGCCGCTAATGCTTATCAGGACATAACAGATGCTATCAATGCGGCTGAAGAAGCAGCTAAGGCAGCATTCAATTCAAGCAAATCAGCTGAAGGAGAGGTAAGGCAAAAAAAATTGGTTTGTCGTAACCCGAGCAATCCTAAAAAAACAAACACTTGCTGACTCAAAAATATTTATGCAAATCGGCACAAATAAAAAAATGCCAACCGACCCATTATTTTCATTCACAATAAAAAATATTTTTTTACCAACAGAAAGATGAAAAACATAAAGATAGACAACAAAACAATTACAACAAGCAAAAATAAAAGATCTTTGTTATGTCATTGAAAACTTGGTAAAAAATAGTCATGTTTTGATTTTAGTGTAACATTGTGAACTTCATTTTAAAAAAATCTGACCAACCTACCCTAACAAACACTAAACAGAACTTTTTTGCATGTAACGAAAGATGAAACTTGTAATCAATCATTCATTTGTGGACTTCAAATCGGCCACCATACTTATAATTCTGTCATGTCTCTGGTCATCTTTCATATACTTGTGTAAGGTACTGACCACTATGTCAAATTTTTGTTGGGTCAGTGATTAAAAGGTACACAATGGGAAACATGCAATTTCTCGGACGTGAATGTAGTAATACAAGAAAACCATGTTGTACAATTAGATTGACTAACCATTGTTGTCTGCATTTTTTTAGGCTAGTAGCTTTGGTGATCGTCCAGCTCAGTCGCTGAAGAGAAGTAAACGCCTGGGAAGAAAAGCGGTCAAGGCACTGAATGGCATCAATGGTAGGTAGTCTACACAAGTACACACGCACACAATACAACATAGCTCACACCATGCAAGCCTGTACCATATGACTAATTCTTCACCTTTGCTCTCTCCATTTCAATCTTGTAATCACATTGTGACACTTACATTATCTTTCATAAAGAATATAAATATTTTTGTATGGTTTTAATTTTTGCCTTGTGAAAAGGCTGTGAATTCTCATATTTTAAGGAAGTCAAGTGCATTATTTTGAAGACTTGACACTGACAAAAGAGAATGTATTTGTTTCCTAATTATTTTCCCATTTACTCCAATGCAGACTTGGATGCAATACTCGGTGACGTGAAAGACAGCGTGAACCAGGTGAAAGCCGATCTTGATGGGGCTGATAGCATTCTTAACGACATCCGCGATGGCATCGACGGTATTCCAGAAGACAGCAGCAAATGCAACATCACTGTGTGCGAGGATGGAGCACCTGATGACTGTCAACCAGGATTCAGTGGAGAGGAATGTGATGCTGGTGAGTGCAAGAATAAGCTAATCTGATCCCATGATGCACTGAGGTCATGTGGCCCAGTGCCCATTCACTATATTGTAAAGACCAGATTTTTTTATTTTTGTGAAAATTCTTCCTCAGATGCCCATGGGTTAAGAGATGATTTTCTGACACAGATGGTATGCAGATATTTATAATAAGTTGCTTTTTTGTTTTTGCAGCTTTACTTGGTCAACAAGCTCAGGAAGCCGTCGACATAGCAATGGAGGCAGATGGATCAGCCCAGAGGGCACAGGACATTGCCGATTCAGTTCTAGCACAGTTGGGCGATCTGGAGGCTAAAGCGGCGACATTGCCAGAAGATGTCAACGAAGCTAACAAAGCACTGGTTGTTGCTGATGATGCAAGTTAGTAAAAAATTGGCTGGAAACATCTGATTAATGCTCTCTCTGCCTATTTTGTGGAATATGTTCTTTAATATGTTCTAGCCAAAGTTAATGGGACATTTTATCACATTAATTGAATATCCCCTGCTCCAACATGAATGTTGCGAGCAGTTAACACATGTGCTGCTGGAATGCACTGTGTTTGTGTATTCCAACATAGTTAGAATAGGGTGATCCTAATGTGAAGAAACAGACAAGTATAATTATCTTAAAGGGGTGTGTCGTGTGGGATGGGTCGTATGGAATGAGGTCAAAGGTCATCTTGGAGTCAATTTAGGTTACTGTTGAAAATGCTGGAAATTGGTGGCTGTTCGCCAATGATGCTCAGAATTCTTTAGTTGGGTCGGATGGGGTGTTTTGGATTTTTAGGTCAAAGGTCATGAAGGGTCATTTAAGATCAGTGTTGAAAAATTTCAAATGTTTGTATTTTTGTTTAATAACGTCACACTGTATACTGGTATTGAATTTATTGAAAATGGTCAATGTACCTAACTTGCAAGTGATTGTATTTGCTGTTAGAGTGACTAAATGATGTTTAACTTCTTTGTGCAATAGTCACACAAGCCCGGGGCCATATCGACACTTTCCGAGAGCTGGACATGACCCTGACAGCCAAACACAAAGAACTTGCCAATGTGACCAATATGATGGACTACAACCTTGGTGAGCTGAGAGAGAGGATCAATCAGGCCAGGACTATTGCTGCAGGGGTGAGTTTGGGAAAGAATTTCGCATTGTGCCACCACCCTATGAATTCGGCAGCCTTAATGGAATGAACTCCGGATGTAGTGGCAGAATTTGAATTCATCCTTGAATTTGTGCTAGTAATTCTCTAGGACAAGTTTGAGTACTGTATACACACCAGGCAGCATGCCCAGGGGTGTCTTTTTATTGTGTTTTCCTTGGCCTGTTTACTCCATTGGAGAATTTTCAGTATTTTTGATAGACTGTAATATTCGCAGGGGTTCCAAACAGCCTGAACTTTGAAAAAAATGCAATTTAGATATTAACAAAAATGGAAAATGAACAAATTTTGCAAAATACCTTATAAAAACCCGGCTGATATTCACTAGAAAGTGTAAAGATAAGGTGTGGAATCGTTTCAGTTTTTTGTTGCATATGTGTCTTGGTTTGACTCGCTCTTCAATTTCATATTGTATTCTTTTAGTCTGATTTGGTTCAATTTTGCCAGCGTAATCATTTTTAAAAATATAACATTTTGATTTTTGCCATCATCCCCTTCAGTCTAGGACAACATTCTGTACTTGTATACCTCGTGTTTCCCAGGTGAAAGTTGCCATGAAGTTGTGACAGACAGTTCACTGGAGCTGCGTCGTCCAACCAACATGAGCAAGCCGTCCACTCGCAACGTGATTGAACTCCATTTCAATACTCCATGGATGATGGCTCTTCTGTACTTTGCTGGTGGACCACTTCCAACGGTAAGATTGTCTTGATTGACTTTATTTTCTGCAAGTCGTCTCTGCTCTTAACATACTCTGCTCAGAAAGAGTTAAAAGTTGATAATCATAAACTCAGGGTTCGGAAACTTCCATAAAAATTTAGTTTTCTTCCGGAAGAATGGAAGAAACTGTAAAAGGTGTTTCTTCTTCCAGTTTCTTTCAGGAAAAATGGAAGCAACTGGAAGATAAGAATTGGTATTGGAACAACAACTAAATTAACACCATATTCATCTGCTTTGCACTTCAAATCATCAGACTAACTTTACTACCTTACAGACCAAGTTGAGGCAACATGTCGAATCTTTCTTTTTTTTTCCAATGACTTACAAGTTTATAGCATTCAAGTATATAGAACACATTTGGTTTTTGTCTTGCATAAATATGTGCATACATTTTAACTATAATTATCACAAATTAGAAGAATGAAAAAGCCTTTAAAACCTGTATGCCACTTTAACACATCATACAAGTATAATAACAAACCACCATTATTGTTTCTTTGGTTTTACCTGTTGTGTACCATACAGACCTAACTTTGCGTGCTATAATGGGAAGAACCTGGGTTACTTTCAGGGATACTGACCAAATTTGCCAGCTTTTTGCAACTGACGGTGTCCAATCTTTACAGGAAGTTTCTGGCAATATCTGAATTCAGAATCTAAACATTTTTCTTCCATTTTATGTATGATTTTTTAATTGTAATTTAGCCGTGTCGATCAATGCAAGTTAATGCAATTGCACGGGGGTAGTTTTGGGCGTTCCCTGATTGTTATTTATGTCACTAATTCATTCACTATATAGTATAAAACCAAACAAGTTGTTGGCATTAAAACCGAAATTTAAACTGACCTTATAGTTTTCTGCCACTGTCATGGAAAACACGGAGAAACACGTTTCTTCCAAGTGGAAAAAACGCGGAAAAAACATGTTTTTTTCCACCTTTGGAAGAAACTGGCGAACCATGCACTAAAACTGTTGATTTTTGATTCTATGGCAGGATACTATATGCGGTTTGAGATCAAGGAAGGCAAGCCGGTGCTACGTTACAACCTTGGTGGACAACACGGTGAAGCTGTGGTAGAAGATGACGTTAGTGATGGCCCAATGGGCATAAGATTGTCGGGAAAGGTAATCTTAATCTCAGGGTTTCATCTATATTGTGAATCTCAGGGTTTCATCTATATTGTTTTCGCAAGCATACATTAATCTCTTGGAGAAAGAGTGAAGTCCTGTGTGGCTGAAAAAGTTGCTTCACCAATTTTAATATTTAATTCCAATAAGATAAAGGATATGCGTTTTCATAGGAGGAAGAAAGAAATAATGGAACATTAGATCGGATCAGTTTGGCCATCATTCCACAGCATGAAATAAAACATAATAACAATCATACTAATTGATTGGCAAAAACCATTTTATTCTACCCTCAATATCTGTCAACAGAATTGGTGATGTAGCAGTAGCTAGACAACAGGTTGAACATAACATGGGGTTTGGGGTTTTGTGAAAGTGGTAAGAGTGGTGGCCCACTCTTTTAAGGTATGCATCTGGTGCTTGATGTCCCCAGTTCAATCCATCTTAGGTCCACTAAGTACTAGTACTAAATTCTGAAATTTGTAAACAGCTATTGTTTAAACTACTCACTCTCTACCCATCCACTCTATATGAGTTCATTTTGTACTTAGCCAAACCATGCAAAATGCTTCATCTTCAGAGGGGATGTTAAGCTGTTGGTCCTATGTACATGGAGCACTGTACCGGGACTATGAAAATAAGTCTTTTCGATAAGAGCATGTTGTAGACCTGACTGTTCCAATCCGTACCCAGCTGGTACCTTTAGCATCATTGAAAATCAGTGTCTAATCACTAAATGATGTACTCGTGCAAAGTATGACAAAAACAATTAAATTTGTAAAACCCATTATAAGTTATGTTTAAGCATCACTTCCAAATTATAGTATGTTATGTGATGTTTCGCGTACTGTTTGCATAGTAAGTGCCTAAAGGTAATAAACTAGATCATTGCACTGAGCGATTACCTTAACTCCAATGTTGACTGAAACATGTGATTACCTGCCCCCCCCCCCCCCCTCATGCGAAATGAAATGCCCCAAAATACCCAAGAAATTAGGATGATTGACAGGAGGTTGGGTGTGACTTGGTGGCAAGGGGTTTTTTCTGGTACATTTTCTTTTTAGGGGTGTTTAGTTGGTATTTTGGGGCTTTCCATTTGTCATGAAGTTAATTGTTTCAGTCAACATTGGAAAGGTAATCTCAGTTATATGAGCTATAAACCATAATTTATTTTTTTTTGCTTAACTTTTATATTTTTTGCATTTGTAGGAACGGTGATGTTGGTAAGATATCTGTTTTCAGTGAAGGAGGAAGGGAAGAACATCGGTATTGCCATGCTTGATCTTGGTCGTCATTGACCTTCAGTCCCGATGCACAGTTCTTTGTTGGTGGAAGTGCCCTCAAGTGTTGACGTATGCACATTAACATTTTTTTGCCTTGATCATCAAATTTCCCATATAGTGCCAAGGAAAAACAAACCAAATTTGTGTCAGAAGACGCATGGCACATTTTTGATAAATTGGTCTTGTAGCAAATTTTTTTTTTTAGGTTTTTGCTCACTTGAAATTTTTTATTTTAAAACAATTCATAAAACAATGAAAATTCGGCCTCAAAGCAGCCAAAAAAATAAAAAGGGGTCAAAATGCAATAAAAAATTTTGCATTTGCATTCGCCATTTTTCACATTTCTTCTTAGACAAGCTTGTTTTTAATTTTGCTTAACTGATGAGTTGTCAAGATAAAACTATACACCTCACATGTTGCTTTGATAAAAATTACCTATTTGTGTGGGGCAAGTGCTGGGGTTCTCAAATACCCACCCGTGTGATTGAATCCAGGAAAGGGTTACCCAATTATTACGTTGCATTAAAAAATCTATACATTGAGTTCTGCTGTCGATTTCATTAATTTACCCTAAGAAATATGAGATTTAATGCAATTTAGTTTATATCTTAACCAAAAATGCAGGTTGAATAAGGAAATTTTGAGTTGGCCCCACATATGTTTTTTCCATGCTTATGCTTGTGGTTTGTAAGATGGTTCCTTGTTGTGTCATGAGTGAGGGGCTGACGTGTCAAGTAAACTTGTGTTTCTGTTGATAAATAGGGCATTAATGATTCTTTTGCTTGAATAAAGGATTTCTTCTAGTTTTCTTACTGTTTTATTAGTAATGTCAAATAAGTGCTTGTGGACACATAAAAATTTATGAATTTATGAAAATTAAAAATGGGACACTTGTCCACCAAATATTTACACAGACACATTATTCGGTCAATGTAACAAACGATGTGTTAAGATTACTACAATGACATTTTATTTCTCCATTGTGTTCAAAGACCAAGTTAAAGACTCCCTGGCCCTGGGGGCACTGCCCAGGTGCCAAACCCGCGATTTGCAGCCCAATTGGGCGACTTGGGAAGAGGCTTACCGCGAAGGCCCAAAATTTTTACCGAGATTTCTTGGTGAATTTTTAATTCACGTTTCTATGGGACTTCGGTGTTGCCCGCAACTTTTTCGCGATTTGGGCGACTTTCCGACCCAATTACCAAAGTGTGGTCAAATTGATTTTTGGCAACCCTGGCACTGCCTGCTTATGTATCACCAATAGCACTATTTTGATTGGGTACTTGGAAGGTAATATCTGGAAGAGCAAATCAGTGATTCTATAGGAATTGTGATATGGTTTTTTTACACAATAAGATAGAAGCTCTATTTTGATGGTACTGAGAGAGCTATTTCATGTTGTGTCTTAATAACCAATCCAGGATAGCTGGCCAAAGGTTGGTAGTGCCTAAGGTGGAAGTGCCCAGGTGGTTAAGTTTTAAAACTACAGGCATATTTTGTCTATGAGTGCCAAGAAGGTCGTAAGTGCAATGACTGCCATGTGTATGAGGATGACTTTTAATTTATTATTTCTTGCCAATTCAGTGGCTCTTGAAATGGTTCTAAGGCGACTGTGTCACCTGAAGAACCATTTCAAGAGCCCAATGACAAAGACTTGGCATAATAGGATGTGTTGATGGGAAGTTCTGTCAAAGCGGCAGCTATTGCACTCCTTGTTGAAAATTTTATAATGCTGAATATGTGATGGTTTTAGTAACCGTGCATGTGTTGTGCTTTTTTGTATATTGCACAAAAACTTCTTCATTCTTTAATCGCTAATCAATTAAAGTAACCTGGGTTATTTCACAGTTGCAAACTTCAGTCATGGGCTTTCATTTGAGGGCTGCCTTGACCAGGTGATTTATGACTCGGAAACAAGTCGGATTGTGGAACTTTTGAGGGGGCGGAAAAATGTCAACCAAGGCTTGTTCAGGTTAGCATATTCATATACACAGTAATATTTTTCCCCCTTTTTTGAACCATACTATTGAAACATATGTTTTTGCATATATACATTTAATTCATATGAGCAACAAACGCAAAGCGGGTGTACTATGAATTTTCTCATTGTTACCTTACAGTTTAGTGATCACAAATTATTGGCTATTATATATATAATAAGGACAGATCCAGTACAGGTTTGAAAATAAAGTAATGCATAACCTTGTCTTCAGCTTGTTAGGCATTGGCCAACATATTGTACAGTTAAGTGACAATAGCAGAAGATGGAAGGGAAGGCCTCTGTAAATCTGTAGTGACTCCATTGCTGTGGCCCATATGAGGTGTTTTTTACCCTCGTAAGAAGATGAGATAGTGTGGCATGAGGTGATCTGAGATATAGGACTGTATTACCAAATTTTGCCATTTTGGTTTCAGATGGTATACAAATTCTTCACTGAATCGTAAGGTAGCAGATATTGAAATGTGCTCATTAAATATTGTGTGCTTTTTGAAATCTACCTTTCCCTCCAGAATACAACACCCCAAAAGAAAGTTGAAGCTATGCAAAATTTTAAGAAAAAGAAATTAATGTGCAGAGTGCCCAGAAACTTCTTCAAAAACTG
>JAMKCH010028176.1:0-48666 GCA_023653785.1 Ophioderma brevispina
CCTGTACAGAATGTGGTATAGCGCCCTATCATGGGGAGTATCTTGCGCATCGCCTTTCCGCGTTTATTTTATGTGTTTACTTTTTGGGCTACATCTTACGGTTAATGCGGAAACTGTTGGCAATACAGACCTAAGGTGCCGTTAATGAATGAATTGACAAGTAAAAAAAATGTGATACTACTGTCTGGCGGCATTGTTTGTGTGTTACTGTCGGGTATCTGTCTTGTGGTTAAAAGCAAGGGTTAGTTGGAAAGACAATCTTGGCACAAGCAATCAGTTAGTAGGTACAATGTCCCATTTGATGACTGAATAATACTTTGACACATTATGCTTGCACAAAACGTCTATTGCAAGACGCCTCGCTCCGATCAGCGAAGCTTGCCTCAAACACGCGCCTCCGCGGATACTAGATGAGGCGTCGTGCAAAGACTAATGTAATTTGAGTGATTTAAAACAAAAATAATTACAAAAGGTGTCCAGTGCAAGATTTGTTGATAATTATAGCATGAAAATTCTTGCCAATTTGGGGGTAGCTGCTACCTTGGAGGGATGCTTGTCTCAAAGACTTAGGAACCACAAATCGCCCTTTAAATGTCATTGGCAAAACACCATTCTATTTTGGAGGATGATAGCAAATCAGGCTTATGAAAGCAAAGTGTCTGTCTGTATGAATGTATGTTTGTATTTGTGGATGTCTGTCATCTGTGTACAAAAGGTGAACAATTTGTCGTTAACTCTTTTCCCACCAAACTTAGTGATGTCGCCTATTTCATGTGTCCCATAATACCCATGTGTCCTGGTTCTGTTACAGTAGCAGGAGAAATGTAACAATTGTTATTAACCTCTATACTATAAATACTATTCCAAACAATTTTGGAGCTATCCTAGTCAGCAAATTACCACCAAGACAACAGCAATATATTAAAAGGTGCAACGATAGGTTTCACATAATCAGGTGTCCCTGAAAAACTCGAAAGTAATGATTTTGCTCTGAAAGGATAAGCTGAGACCTGTTTCTTGGTACAAAAATTGTGAAATTTCTACTTTCATATAGGGCAAATACGAAATTCAGCCTATGTTTTATATGAAAATAAGCAATCAGAATCACTTTTTTATCTTTTAGGACATTTCTGTAGCCACATACAAGGTAAGAAATTAGTGTCTATATGAAATTACTATTATGACACAATATTTGGGTGCCCTCAAAAATCTTCCTTGCACCTTTAATATACACCCATGTGGAGGTTTGTTAAATAGCTTGCCTGCAAATTCACCAGAGGTGTATTCTGTGATGAGGACTTGCCAAGCCACACACTTGTTTTGAACATGCATGCATATCAACTATGCATTGTAATGCTGGTACCATGGCAGATACATTGATGCCTACATTGAACTGGCTGAGTTGATGATTAAAACGGATCCTTTAAGGCAGTGGGGTCTATGCCAGGATCCATTTCAAGAACCTCCTCCTTGACGATGCTCTTAACATGGCGAGATACTGCGCACTTTAATGAAGCCCACGAGCAGTTGATGATCCAAGATTACAGACACAAATGATTGCAGGGGGAGAGTTAAAGAGTATGGGCATTGGTAGTATCAACATCATGTTGGCCTTATTCTGATCAATGTGAAGTGTGTTCAAAAACTATGCAACATTTGGTTTTCAAAATCCCATTCAATATAATATTTACCAATAAAAAACTCTATTCAAGCACGTTGAAATGTTAAAGGAAATCATTTGGGGGTACTTTTATTTATATATTTATATAAACACCTTTGTAAACATTTTTTACCAATGGAGGTAAATACAATGAAAAGCATTCAATTCTTCAACGGGCAGATTGAATCTTACAATGGTGAGAGAAAAATTTTGAATAATAAAGTACCTCAATAATTCATGAGGTATATACAAAATTCACAGGCCTATTTTTCGTTGCATTGAAATTAATTAACTAAACTAAGACACAAAGATACAGCAAGAAATATGATTGCAATAGGCATAGGGTTGAGGTCCCATAATATTGAATCAGACTTAAAGAAAATATTGAACAGTTGTTAATACTGGCATCTTTCCCTGGATGGCAGCACCACACAATTGTTGAAAAAACCCATGTGTGCTGACCAGATGTGAACCGGTAACTCATATAACTAGCACGGCACTCTTGCCAATTGAGGCTACCCGCCAGGGTTGGTAGAGGAGCGATCGATATCGTCTATAGGAAAAATGTGCCAGATAAAACACCTATGAGATGATATCTTAGGATATATCCTGTGTCTACCTGGAGAAATAAGTTAAACTTATTTGTGTAAATTTCATTGTAATAACTTATTATGTAGCAATATTACACGAGTTTTAATGAATTATTGATTTTGTCAGGTTGTTTGGAGAAGTATGTGGAATCTAGATTCAAATCAAGACGGAATTGCTAAGAAGTGTATGCTGGGCGTCAAAACAACAAGAGCGTAGATGATCCTGATATGCAGGCCTTATTCAAATCAAGATGTGGTTATGATCAAGATTCTTGCTTCACAAAATGTGTGTTAAAGGTGCTTGTTCCAATTTATATGTATTGGCTGTTCTTTACTTGATAGGAGAGCCTGGGGGTACTTGCACATACACCCCGTCAAGTTACCGTGGGAAACAAAAACCTAAGTTTTTTTTGATGCTAGACACAATAATGCATGTGCAAAGCCTATTCATTACTGTGCTCATATTGATGGTTAACCACTAAAACCGCAGTTTTTTGTTTATATCTTGGGAATGAAATGGATTTGAGGGTTCAAATTTCCGACGACAATGAGACAAATAGGCCTTTCATATGATATCAAAATCGATATACTTCTGGGTAAATCGGGGGGGGGTCCCAAAGACGATCGGAAAACGCACCTTTAAGAGTGGTAGTTGGGAACAATGTCATGCACTTTGCATATTTTTTCTGAAGTAGGCCTTGTGGCAGTTACCTCTTTTCATTCTCATAATCCACAGGGACCCTCGCTGGTTTCCAGCAAGCTTAGACTAGGTTAAAAAATTGGAAATACTTGGGAAGCCGACTGTAGTCACTTTATAAAAAACATCTTTCAAATTTCAACAGTAAGGTATTTTGCAATCCACCATTTCTGTCACGTCTGCAGAGGATATTATAGGGATTGTTGGTAGTATATCTGTGGTCAAAAAGGTTAACCTAAAAATTGCCTACTGTTCCACATACTCGAGCACATTGGTGTAATGGTCTGTGGAGTAGTGCCCAACAATTGTTAACCTTCAAGAGGGTCAAAGATCATTAGAGGTCATGGCCCAATTTGGTCAAAGGGTCAAAGGTCATTTAGGGGGGTCATTCAAGGTCATATCCCTTTTGGTCGATATCAAATTGCTTTAGTGTATGTCCACAAAATATGTCAATGACAATCCATGGACTTGGTCATGGGTATCCAATTTTGGAGATTGTCCCTATTCACAAAAATGTGGTGGCCGATGACACAGGATTTTGAAGAAGCTGGATCTGACCAGTTCAATCCCTTGATTTCTAAAACCATTGCCACACAATCCACAGCTACTAATACAAGCCATCTAGTGCTTTTAAAGGTGTAATTTTGTGATCTAGGCACATTTTTTGTCTTATGGTCCACCCCCAGATAGCACGAGAAAAGGCTACCCCAAAATTCCAGCCGATACTGACTATTGCGTTATGACGTCATGATTTAAATGTTGGATCCGTGACAAATAGCACTGTGCTTATTTCTGTTCCTTTACGGAAGAAAATAAAAACCTAGACATGTAATACTGGTGCTTCCAAAAGAAGCACTAACCTTAGGCGTTTGGCGTTGGCCCACATGACCTTGACCCAAATCTGTGAACATCTTTATGGGGGCTTGGGTCAGGGCGTGTTCTGACCAAGTCTAGTGCTTATAGCAATTAATTTGTAGCAGAAACAGCAAAAAAGGAGGGTTAGAGTGACTTGACCTGTAATGACCCGTGTGGACCTTGACCACAATCTGTGTATACCCATAGGGCCTTGTGTCATGGTTCTTCTGACCAAGTCTAGTGATTATATAGCAAATTAATTTGTAGCAGAAACAGCAAAAAGGAGGGTTAGAGTGACTACCTTGTAATGACCTCTGTGTGACATTTGACCACCCAATTCCTGTTATACCCAATATGGCCTTGTGTCAGTGGTTTTCTGACCAAGTCTAGTGATATAGGTATGATGTGTGGCGAAAAGAAAGAAGGAAACAGCCAAAAGGAGGGTAAGAGCGAATTGACCCGTAATGACCCCTGTGTGACCGTTGACCCCCAAGATATGAAAACTTGTATGACAATTGGTCCCCAAAGGTTATTATTCTGACAAAGTTTGGTTACGATCAAGCAACTGTGTAAATTACGTTAGCATTTTGAAATATTGAGGGGTTAGAGAGGACTGCCCCCTTTTTTTGACCCCTAAATGAAATTGGATTCAAAATCTGTTAACACCCCATATGCCAGGCACCTGGCCATCTGTGACCGACGACTCGATACGCACATGGACAAGCTGTGGGAGAAGAAGGAAAAAGGGTGTTAGAGCGACAATGAACCCTATTGACCTACGTGACCCCTATGGTCAAACTGTCTAAACACCCTATATGCGGGTTGGGTCAGGGGTTTCTTGTGACAGAATCTAGTCGTAATTGGGTGAAGCATGTGAGAGAAGAAGAGTTTGAAAAAGTGTTGGAAAGAAAGAAGAAAAAGAAGAACTAGACATGTAACAGTGGTGCTTATCAAAGAAGCACAACTTAGGCGTTGGGCCCACATGACCGTGACCCAAAATAGTGAACACTCTATATGGGCCTGTGTCGTGGCGTGTTCTGACCAAGCTTCTAGTGATTATAGCAATGATTTGTAGCGAAACAGCACAAAGGAGGGTTAGAGCGATTGAAAACCTGTAATGACCTCTGTGGGACCTTTGACCCCAATCTGTGTATACCCCATATGGGCCTTGTGTCAGGGTTCTTATGACCAAGTCTAGTAATTATAGGATGATTGTGGCAGAACCAGCAAAAAGGAGGGTAGAGAGCATGACCTTTGACCCCAATATTTAACCCTTGTATGACCCTTGGGTCAAGGGTTATTCCGGACGAGTTTTGGTTGAGATTCAGCCCAATGTGTATACCGAGGAGCATTTGAAAATATTGAGAGGGGTTAGAGAGGACTGCCCCTTTTGACCCCTAAAGACTTGGATTCAAAATCCTTTAACCCCATATTGGCCCGGCACCTGGACCATCCTGATGACCGAACGACATCGTAGCACATGCGAGGCTGGGGAAAGGAAAAGGGTGTTAGCGCGAAAATGACCGCTTTTGACATTACGTGGACCCTATGGTCAAAAACTGTTAACACCCAATATGGGGTGGGTAGGGGTTATTGTGACAGGTAATCTGTTGCAATTGGGTGAAGCATGTGAGAGAAGAAGCATTTTGAAAAAAGTGTTGGAAAGAAAGAAGAAAAAAGAAAACGAACAGACAAACAAAACCTTAGGCGTGAACGCATAATGAGAGAAGAAAGAAGAAACAGACAGAACTCAAAGCTTAGGAGTGAACGCGTAAGGTAATTATGAATTTCTTCCCAAGTAGGAGATCAAAATTTGCACGCCAGACTAGGTACACATTCTCCAAATTTGGGAGGGAAAGTTGCATGATCATGGAAATGCCCTTTAATAACAATGGCTTATGCATATGGCCTTAAGATGCAGTGAAGTTTTATGAAGTAACCTAACAGTGTGAAATGTGTGATTTGAAACTATTGAGACTCATAGGTTGGTAAACATGAGTAGAAAATGATCTCTTCCCTAGAGGCATCCAAATTGGAAGCAGCCTCTGGGGAAGATTTTCTACTATACTCTGTTCGACCTCAAATTTGGGGTGACGACACTGCGCGTGTAGGTTTTGCACCCGAGAAACGCACACGTCGACTTTGGAATTGCAGCATTTACCACACGTGCACAAAGACGGCCGCAATCCAAATGCTAGAGGAATGCAAAATAGCGTCATGAAGTCACCCCCAAATTGAGATTAGAACAAAGTAAAGTATAGGTGTGAAATGTCAGTGGGTTTGATGGACTGAAACTGAGTTATTCCATATCTAGATTGAAAGTAACAAAAAAAAATAACAACACAGCACAAAATATTCCGTCCATTCATTATCATTCCATTTTTTTTTTTAATGCAAGCGGCTATAATACTTAAGATGATAAAAATAGGCTTTCCCTAATTTAAGAGGCAATTACATTGTCAAATTCTGTTTTACACGATAATATTGGTATATTATTGCAATCTTAATGTGTGCCGCCATACATGCTTGTGTGTATCGCAAGCAATAGGTATGGGAGGGTATATTTTTTCATTGATTTAAGTTATCTATAATGGTATGAATACAAAGAATACAATGGTATAAAAACAAAGGATACACATAATTGACAAATGATGGGGCAATGTAGCTTAACTGTAGGAATTGGTGATATAAAGAGTAAACAAATTCAGCCACCTACCTTTTAGAAGGAATCTTAACTGAATTATGAAGCAGTATTATTCATATTAGCCTATGTTAGGTAGAGATTGGTCAGTTAATTATAGAACTAGGCACAAAAATTAAAAATCACTCAGTGAGGAGCAAAAAATGCTTTGGACTAATTCAACATGCTGATTAGAATGTGCCAAAAAAATATTTTCAACCTAAAGGTCCGTCATACTTCACTGAACTGCATTGATGTGCAGTAAATTTACTGCAAGGTTCAGTCACCTCCGCTGCACTCCTAATCGATTTACTGCAGGTCAACCCAGGTCAACCCAGGTCACGGATTGCAGTACGTTGCAGTAACTGGCGAGTGATTGCAGGAAAAATGGCATACTGCACCACCATTCGATGCACCCCACTGCATCTGCTGCATCGCCATGAAAATAATTTTACTTCGTGCAGTACTCCATGGAGGTTGCAGTATGCATAGTGATTGCAGTAACGATTTTGGTAGGCTGCGTTGCAACACTGCAGTGCAGTGAAGTATGCGAACCTTAAGCCTTCAATTCTTCTAAACAAAATCGATGACCTTTACTAGACATTTAAATGCAGGTTATATAACAACCTCATTTATTCCACGGCTCTACCGGTTACAAATGGAACAAAATGTGCAAGGGGTACATGTTATCATCGACAGATGTTGATGAGCGCTGCATTGAACTTGCTGAGCTTTGACTCTTTATTCTATATTACACTATCAAATAATACATAATGGGAAACCAAATTTTGCCATGCAATAGGGAAGTGACTTAACATATAACAAGAGGTCTTTTCCATTCCTAATGTAAGATTTAGTGATTATCATTATCCTTCCTTTTTAGATTATTCTTCAATGTAAATTGGCACCGATCTAGTATAGGGTCAAGGACGTCAACAGGGACACATGGAACTTTATGGGGTCAAACATAATATATATTATATGGAAGAATCTTATGACCATTTAATGCGAGTGCATGAGTATGAATTCTGATCAAAATGTCTTACATTGTATTGTGGTATGAAGAATTAAAAATATGTGCACACACTATTTAGGTGTGTCTATGACTGAATAACACCGCACTATAACTACAATCCTGGGCTAAATGACAGGATACATTGACTTCAAGGGATGGAGTGTAGACTCGGCCTCCCAGCTGGCTGTATTAATAGGTGGATATGATGCGTTTGAAACAAGAAAAACGCGTGTAAAAAAAGGGTTCTTTTTCCAAAAGGCGATGTACACGCGTACAACGTTTAGGGTGTAAAAAACAGCAAAATGGTGGAAAAAAGGTATGTTTTCACTTAACCTGAAATTGATGTGTTAGGTATTTAAACCTCAAATTAAGCAGAGATCAAAATGATCACAAATATTGTAATGCAAAACAAAGCAAGATAATAAAGGGATATTAACAACACAATGCATCGCCTATTATTTAGGGTAGAAAAAACTGACAAAAACACCTCTTTAAGGTAGCAAAAACGACAAAATATTGTTCGGGTAGCTTTTTAGTCTGCGAAATACTTGTCGGGGGCATTTTGTAAGTCCAGTCACGCATTCATATCCACCTTTTTATCAAATACCGCGGCGTGCTGAAGTCGCGGACCCAGGAAGATGAATGCTCTCTATTATATATAATGATAAATGTACCAGATGATCGAATGCAGTAGCAAGTAAGAGGAAAAGTTGACATTCAGTATAAAGAAGAGACACTAATGGTTTGAGACACTATGTCTGCAGCTTAAAGGGGGAAGACTGTTAAAGCACATGGCACATTTTCACAAAATACAAATTGCTTCAAGTTGATCGTAAATGATCGTCTAGGTCATTGGAAAAAACAGAGAAAATTTACATACAAAAACAACATACCCAGAGAAGTTATGAACATTAATAAGGGCTAAGCGATCAGGAATTTTATAGGCTAATTTTAAGTTTGCCGTTTTAACTTTAATTAACAAATATGTCTTTTCCAAATAGTATCGGACTCGTACTCATGATATTAAAACCACAAAGGTCCCAGATGGGTCAAACAGAGTTCATGCCATGGCGGACGGGGTCCAGCATGTGTGTTGCTTGTGTTAAACGCCATTCGTTGTCTGCTGAATAAATGTCACCGGCGGAATTAATGATAAAAATCGGTCTGTGATCACATAAAGGTGCTGATTTGGCCTTAAACAAAAAGCTTTAAAACCATGCAAAAAGATCAAAATTCTGAGGGTGCACTATTTTTTAATTGCAGTTGGCTATTTAAGTATGTAAACGTTTTAAGTCCCGAATGGGCCTCCACCCCAAAAATCCCATGTGCAAAGTTTTGCACCGATATTCAACCAGTTTTCATGCGAGAGCTACAAATTTGATTTTAATCCCCATGGATTACTCTGCAAAATTAATATCAGTCGACCAAAATGGGGCAACTTTTCGCTGCATTCCATCCAAACCAAAACATTTTTAGCCTTAAGATTTCCACAGAGTAAATGAGAAAAATAGAGCTTGCTTCAGATACCAACCACTAACAGTAACATCGGGGTTCTGGGGAAGAGGCTGATTTGTGATCAGACCATGGCCATTTACATCATTTCTACCTATAATTTAAATGAAAAAAAATCTAAACCATTAAAAATCGAATAGATATCAGATTGTTACCACCAATAATTTCAATTCATTGAAAAGAATTAACTAAATAGAAACATAAAAAATAAATTATTACACGTATTATCAATATCATATATGTTAGATGTCTATATATAATTTCAATTCATTGAAAAAATATAGCAAATATAAACATTAAAAATATATCATCAAATCATATGTAACACACTAATTTATATCTTAATTCATTGAAAAAATATCAATATCACATATTTTACACAAATTAGAGCCATTTCACAAAAAGACATGAGTCAAAGGCCATGGGACGGAGACCCAAAAACATGTCTTTTCAATTGCAAAAGTGTGTCACTATTTATATGTTTACTAGGACATTGTGAGTACTGTATAAATGTGTAAAATGTCTAAGTGTAAACAAATTGGGTGGCAAAAGTGCATTTCTCATAAGTAATGTGCTCAGTTTCCTTGTGTATCAAGCAATCGATCCCATGGTGTTATACGTTCGCCGTGTGTGCTGCGTCATTCTATTACCCACGTTAGTTGTTCTTTTTTGTGTTGTTTTTTTTTTTTAAAAAAAAAACTTTGGAGTAGAGCAATCAATGTCTTAGTTCTTTTGTAAACCTATAGCTTGTCTAATAGCATTTACAGAAAATGATTAGCATTGAAACAGTTATAAGCACTATCAGTGATTTGCTAAATCATAAATTGAAAAATCAAAAATAAGATTTTTGTACGTCTGTAACCATTATAGGTATCCAACAACTACCTTGCAAAGTGATAAGACTGATAGCAGCTATAAGGACAACATCAGATATTAGTCATTAGTCCATACGAACCACTTACTACAACACGTAATGTTGAATGGAGATTGTATTTTAGAACAGTGTCTGCTTTTGTCTATTTCAGTTGCAAAAAATAACTTATGATTAATTTTGTTTTACAGACTATATCATTGACTTTAAGCTATCTACAAATTCAAAAGTTGATCTTTCAGATGAATCTATGATAGTGTGCAAGCCTATTTTATACATTTTGTCATAAAGTTATATTGAGCATCAGACAAACTATAGAAAATTCTAGAAGAGATGGTATCTACGATAAGAGGGGACCTCAATGATCCTTGTATACACAACATGTGACATAATGATGTGCAACATTAATATGCCTGTGCATCAAGTGAGATAGACTTTGCCCCCTCTTAGTCTCGAGGTATTTTGAGAGCCGGTGAGAATTCGCCCTGGAACCAATGTTCAATTGAAAACGTTGCAAAAGACCTGCTGAGATTGACATCGGCCTCAATCTGAGGCGAAATGCAGACACAAACAAAACCGAATGAAACCTACTTCATTCAAACTAAGTGACATGGAGGAGATTTTTTGAGGATAAAAATTTCTCTCAAATTGACTGGATCGGTGGTAGAACAATACCGTAAAACGTTTCGAAGTTTATTGGACAAACATTGTACAAAAGAAAACAGCAAACATTGTTTTGAAATTGCCTGCTTCGTAATCGTACCCTATAGGAAAAACCCATGCTTGAATTTCGTCGGGCAGACAGAAATACTATTTAAAATTCATATTACTAAAGACGCGTATCGGATTCATCACTAAGGTTGGGATCTAATGGACATGGTAAAAATTCCAAGAGCAAAAAAAAAAGGGCTAAAAATTATTGGGGTGCTTCATCGGAGCTGTTCTCATGTCTTTTAAAGTTTGTTATCATTTTAACACTGTGTTTATGAGGTAGAGAGAGCTGGGAAAAGACCATAGTGGACCATTATTTTGACTTTTGAACTTAGAACCCTAGGACAGAGGCCAGCAGTTACTTTTATGAGTGAGCATGGATATTGCTACTTTATTAGTTATCAAGTTTCAATTTGGACCATACAAGGCTAGATTCTTCATGGTAGTAGCTAGAGGGTGTTGAATCAAGTCCACAATGACTCTCCCCGCACACCCCCCCCCCCTGAACAATGTGCCATATACTGTTCTGTAATAAACACAGTCAGTACTTAGGGATAAAAAGTATCCACAGGACAAAATATTTCATAATCAAGCAAAAAAATCCCTATGTACTAGCACCTTGTGGGCCTAAAATGCGGTAAAAGTCAATTTTGTGGGATCACATGGCCCTTATTGGTAAAATTCCAAAAATGGTGCATTGTGGGATTGACTCAATACACCCTCTGGTAGTAGCTATACTACACGAATAGACACAGATTACCTAACCCGTAGTGTACGCCATTTTGGGGAAGCTTCATGGTTACAAGGTTTTCTCTGCAGGTTATAGTATTTTTCATGAATTTAGCTTTTTAGATATTGTTCGCATTTATACTGAGTTGTTCTTGAATTTTTACTTTAATGGTGCATAGATATGGGGGATTTTAATGACATAGAGGCCCAATTCAGTTCATAAATCAAAACCCAAAATAACTCTAAACAGAGAATTTCTTGGTTGTATTGGAACCCTCAATTCTTTTAATCGAGTCGCAACTCAGCGCACCCCTTAATTCCACAAAAGAGCAAAAGGTCCAACTTTGTTATTTGTTTCTTGATGAAAGGTCCAAACGGTTAGAAATTTGACAAAAAAAGTCCACTTGTGGTTTGCTGCTTGATAGTTCAAAAAGGACGGCTGAGGTGAGACTTATGTTTTTTTAACTCTTATGCCATTGTTGCTATTTCTTTTTAAAACAAACATCCATGAACTTGAGATAGTCAATGAATGCTTAAACTTTTTACACTCTGGTAGATTCCTATGGATACAACACGAATTCAGTTGCTTGGGTGATGGCTCTTGTTTGGAACTCCTCAATTCATGCATTTGTCATTTGCCGATGTGGATGTCATGATGAAAATTGCAAATTGAATGAAAGTTGTGAAATGGCAATATATGATATTAATCACCATTAGCAAAAGTGTTGTCCAATGCCATGAGAGTGGTCAAATGCAAACGGGAAATAGGTGTACTGAGTCCTACAAAAGAAACCAAACACATATGTATTGACATTAAACTATCCAGTATCTACTGAGCGTTTGAGTTCTTACTTTAAGTTTTCTACAAGTAACTGAAGAGAATGAGCCCAAGCAAAAATAATAAACCAGAATGAAAAAGCAGATTACTTTATATGCTTTGCAATAGTTATTAGTAAGTAAGGCCGATTTGATCCCCCCGCTTGAAACTCTGAACAAACGACTTGATGAATACATAGCGCTCGTTCACTGGTATATCCACCGTAAATCACAGTCAGTCTGTGGCCCAGTGGTAATTCTCGGAAATTTACCATTTTTAAACTATTATGGTAGAAAAAAATTTTTATTTTTTTTTTTTTTTTTTTTTTTTGGAGGGGGGGGTTATTGTTGGTTAAAAAACACCATGAACGGGCATCAAACATTGGGGGGGGGGGGGGATGATTGTATTGACCAATCCCCCTCATCAAAATATTGGGGGGGATATATCCCCCCACCCCCCGGGATTTATGCCTATGCGCAAGAGCGGAATATCAACTAAATTTTGTTGAATAAGCTTTTCTCAAGGATATCTAGTGACAATGAATAAAACAGAAGGGCTGGAATCTACGAAATGAACCTTTTAAAAAACCACCTTGCGGGCATGACTAATCAGTCTCATGGCTAAATCACCTTTCAAAATTCCTTCCTTGGTCAGAGGACAAAAACTGCCTCACACAATCAGTGGACCATTCTTATTACAAATGTTCAAACATATAGTGCCGCTTTAAAGTTTTAAGAAGCTTTTCAAATAGCTGCAATATCATCGCACTGCGTGCCTGGCTCGCTTAGTGAGGTGGAGGTTCTGTGCCCGTGCTCATCAACAGGTTGTTGTTATCTCGTCAGTTCGATTTATATTTTCAAACAGCTACGAGCATTTTTTTCCACATGGCGGCCATATTGATATCTAAATACCTTGGACAAACTTTACCAAATCTCATTGCTAGGGACTTGCTCACTTTAAATTGAATGATTTTGCAAGACTTGATCTCATGTCAGAGATGAATGACTTAAGTGTCTTCCATTCTTGAATCTATCTGGTTTAAACTCATGCGAGCATTGTGGTAATAATCTCCATCCGTGCTATTACATATAAATTGAACTGGCACATTGTACCAGCAGGAATTTTATATCCTGCAGCATTCACACCATGGACCGCGAAACTGTGCGAGTCATGCCTGATGCTGGTGGCCACAACGAGGTTCATTAGCACCTTAAAGTTGATTAAAAAACTATAGAAAATTGATTGTTGATAAAGATAGGTGACAATCTTACGCACGCATGCATTTGGCATGCGCACGTTGACACACACCCACAGACTTTAGAAAGCAGTCCAAGGATATTTTTACTGCTCCAACAACATGCAATTGCAAGTTATGAGAACCTACAAGACCCCCACATACAACCATGCTATTCAGGGATTTGTAAACCACAGTTGTCAGCCCATTTCCTGCAGAATCCAAATTTGTGACCGACTGGAAGACAAATTTCAGCAAGCATCCAGAGAAGCTCCGGGGAGGGAACGTATGTTCTTATGGGATTTTAGGTACAAGACCCTCTCCTAAAATGAAATTGGTACTTAAACACGTTGGTTTTGATGCAGTTTGACCTTTATCAATAACACTTTTGATCTCAAAAAAAAAAAAAAAAATTGAATTTTTTAAAATTAAAGGTCCATGGGCGGTCCGATCGCTAATAGCCTCGTCCCCAGAAGCCCAGATCTTACGGAAGTGGTCAACATTTTGGTTTATCAGAAAAAGCTAATATTGTTCTCATTTACCCTGTGAAATCTTACAGCCAAGGGATGCTTGGGTTGGAAGTTATGAGCAAAATAATGGGACCCATTTTGGTGCGACCAATATTAAGTTTTTTTACACAGTACTCCTATGGGGCTTACAAAATCACGTTTTCAGCTATCGCATCAAAACGGTATTGAAAAATATCGGCGCCGAAACTTTAAGATGCGGGTTTTGGAGGTGAAGGCCAATCTATCAAGATGAAAACTTCATATCCTGGAAATCGGGCCATTCCCCCTTAAAAGTAATTTTGTGTACCTTTTTTTTAACATTTCCGGATTTTTTTTATTTATGGCCAAAAATCCGGAAATTCCGGAAAAAGTTACATCTCTGGCTTGGCTATTGTTTTAAACCAAGGAAATCATGCTATACATGTAGGCTATGTAGCATGTCAATATAGGGCATATTGCAACCAACCACAAAAAAAGACACATTTTCAAAAAAACAGTTAGCATAATCCGTTAGGTAGTGGTTTGAAGATGCACAGATCCATGATCTCCAATATTGCCAAATTAGGGCACTCCTCTATATGACCCCCCCCCCCCCCCCCATAAAATCTGATACTACCTGAATTCATTTAGAGTAACAAAATAACCTTCGCTCTTTATGCTACCACAAGCAACGGAAGAAACTTGAAGTTGAGCTCAGCAAAGTTTTATTTTTAATTTTATGCAAACATGTTCAAAATGGCCCAAATCTAAAATTCATTTGCGATGTGTATCGGGAAAAAAACTGTTGCAAAGTTGTCGTTTCAGGACTGCCTTCCTGTTGGCTTTAATTCCAGTAAAATTAAATCCTCATAGGTAACATACATCGCTCCCTATCTTCATCTTGATGTGCCTATCCCTACGGTAACCACGCAACCTATCATTACAAAATGAAGCCTCTTACCATTGTCCAGATAGTCCAGCTTACTGATTCTCATAGGAAAATTACATCTCATCGCCAAGACTGTCTCAATTCTTTCTTCAACCTTTGAAAAACAAACCAATGATATTCACCAATTATATTGACAAATGGTTAGTTACTGCTGACCGACTTGGTATGTCAATGTGAAGACAAATCTATTTACAACATTTGAAGATTTAATTTTACCTTATCACCATCAATTCCAGTCTAGAAAAAATCATAAAGCTGACACCGAATACCCAATAGCATGTGTATCATTACCTTGTATACTTTTGTTTCAATCTACCGTTTTAAAATATAGTGATTATGCTGATTTTTGCATATCAATTACTCATTTTGCATAGTAAATTTGCGCGAAATATGCCCACACCTACTCAGGTCTCAAACTCTTTAACCCGCTTCCTTCCCCCAGGTTACATCATTATACAACCTTAACGGAACATCCAGATACGTACACACAAGCTTGAGGGGCAAGGGGATGTCATTTGATCCGGGACCAAAATAAGCTAATAATATTCATGAATATGGCAAATAATGCAGCCAAAAAAGCTACACATAATTATTTGCGGCACCTCACTCTATCATCCTATCAAGGTTCGAAGTAAATCGGGCATAGCGTTTAAGCCAGCAGAGCATTTCAAAAAAGGTGAACCGAAATGTTCTGAAAATATCACATAAGCGAATTAAAATTCATGAATGCAATATGGCAGCCAACGCTACACAGAATATTGCGGCAGCACCTCACTCTATCTCCTAGATCAAGTTTGAAGTAAAATCGGGATATGCGTTTAGACCTGCAAGCATTTTTTAAAAAAAAGTTAACCGAGTCTGCGGACGGACATACTGATTGACATACGGATGACGTACGACACACAGAAATTTGGGACTAGTATGTGCCTCATGACAATTCGTTCAGTGCTAACACAAATCCATGCATATGCCCCATTTCAAACTTGGGACACTTTTTTGTCAACTGAGGGGCAAATTTTCAAGTGAGTTAAAGTTGTTTACTACTCATTTCCTTCTTTGCCAAGTTACAGTTTTTTCATAAAAATACTTCTGCAGATCTTATTGTTCCACCTTTCAAATTAAATCTATTTCTTTGTTTTATTTTTGGTAATTTGTTTGGAAAATGGATCTAAATGACAAATGAAGAATTGCATTGACTTGTCCATATTGTAATGGACCTGGGGTAACAGAAAGTATACCCCAGGCTTCCTCTAGGACAAAATTAATTTGAATAATTGGTTGTTATTTCACAGTATATCTGGCAAATTCCAGGTGTATTTTTGTGACCAAAAATGGGAATTTGACTACTAATATTTTTAACTTCACACTGACAATATCATATATGGCTCTTACTAATTCAATGTGTGTTTTAAAGCTCTTGGTATGGGTAATAAGGAACAAATATGCCAGTTGGCCCAGATAAATAGAGGATTTATCAATGTTTGTAAAAGGTTGGATGTGACATATTTGCCATGGTGAACGTACACTATTGATGTTGAATAAAAGTGTTTTTTTTTTTTTTTTTTTTAAAGATTAATATTTTAAGAAGAGTTCTCTATCTACAACCCAGTAGAAATTTCAAAACACTTTTTATTGGGAATCAGCAAGTATATGTTGGCCTATTGGATTAAGGGGTGGATGTGACATTTAATAAATCTTGGTGACGGACAATTCATCATTATACGTAGTGTTTAATTAAAAATAAATAGGTTTATCAGTCCCAGTGAACTTTTTTGACAAGTATCTATCACATTTTTTGAATTCTACGATGTTTTTCTGACATCTTTTGCCATCATTATGTTTTTCATAAGCCCATACATGACTGAGCAAGGCTAAAAAGACAAATGTTTATGAAAATTGGAAAAACTGGATATGTTCCCTAAAATAATCAACAACCATAATGATATTATAAATATAACTCAAACAAGTGAAAACCAATCAAACAAGTCGTTTATGAGTTAGGTAGGTATTTTTTAAAATCCAAACCCTTTTTGGTGGATGTGACAATGGGGTGTTAACGGACACTATTTTCAGAGTGGTCTGGCATTCACTTTAAAGAGCATCTGGGATCCATAACTCCATTGGATTCCTTAATGCTACCACTAGCCTTAACAAAATAACTGAAATTGGGTTCACTAATGATATTTGTCTTTGAGCAGTGAAAGGAAGTTGTTTTGGATGTGACGGATGTGACAAATGTCACAAAAGTGAACTGACACAATAAATGATTGGCTATCCTTATTGATTCATAAGCCTATGTGTAGGGTAACCAGTATAAAGCTCTTCCAATTGGTATTTGAAAAATACATCACAAGTAGAATATTTCATTTTGTTTAACATACTAATTCCAATTTAAATATAATTGATGTGACAAGATAGTGAACGGACAATGAGTGGTCCGCATTCATTTTGCTGTAAACAAAATTTTGGTGCAACAATAACAATACTGGTTTAAGGTCCACTAACTTGGACAATTAATCAATTGACAATATTCTTTGCCTAAAAGTAAAACAATTGATGTTTGGTTTTTAAAAGAACTACTCAAAATGTGTGTAAAAGTGAAGACACTGTCACATCCACACACCTTGATTTTGATGCGACGTCATACTTATATAAGAAAATCTATTCCTTCATTTTTATCTAATACTTGTGCCTCTTATTCTCTACCACAAATAATAAGATGATGGAAATGTACTGTTGAGAATGGCAAGCTTGATCAAAATTGCTTGAATTTTCAGTTTCACAGAAAAGTCATTTTTCGCACATTTTTATCTCTCACCCCTAACATAGTGACAGGAGCAAGTTGGTTAAGCTATGGGAGGTAGATCCCATAGGGAGGATATTAAACCCCACAATTCTTTTTGATTCCCATAATTTTGAACATGCCTAGGAAGGAAGCCAAAATCAAAAGTGACACCTAAGCATTCAAATGAGCCTATTAATGCAGATAATGCAGCCAAAAGTGACAACACATAATCTTGCGGCACTCTCACTCTATCATCCTATCAAGCAAGTTTTGAAGTACATCGGGGATAGCGTTTAGAGTAGCCTGCCAGAGCATTTTAAAAAAAGATGACCGAAGTCATACGGAGGGACATTACGGACGACGGACACATTATTCGCTAGTAGTAGTATGGTGCCGCCATGCACATTCGTTCAGGGCTTCAGGCAACACAAACATGTTGGTAGAGGACGTTTAATAGAAGCCCATTGATGCAAATGAGGTATTGCCCATCATTCCGTCAAGCGCTACTGCACAAAGTCATATAGCGCATGACGCATCAATTGTAATACACATTTGCATCCTGGGACTTCTATATGAAACGTCTACCAAAATGATTCGGACGCAAATCTAAGCTTTCATTCTCATGGCCTAAACATACTACTCGTTCACGTCGAAATTTGCCATCATTTTGGACGCATACTCAAAATCCATCAGATGCCAGTGGCTAATCGACGTCTTTGGACAAACCTGCTTCTTCTATCCATTTTCCACAAAAGGTCCCGAAAATTGCCCCAAAAACTTGACACAAACGGTGTATCTCAACAGAGATTCGGACGATTAGTGTAACACTGTCACAATGTGATTGTATTGGTATCACCACACAATCAAAAAACAGCACTCTTCAGCAAGTGATGCTAAGATTACTCTCACGATCATTTCTCTAATTTGTTGCCACAAATTTACGCCCCTTTTTCCTTATTTCTGGTACCAAAACCACCGCCGCCTCTTGTATCCAATATTGAAGATCATAACTTGAAACTAATTCTTGATTTGGGTGAAGTAAATTATGAAAATGTTGGAATTTTATCTACTTGCGTGAAAACAACTGCCGATGGCATAACGGCTCTCCATTGATTTTACTGTTACACCCTTCGTGGCTAACCGATGGAATGTGCAGAGGTCATAAGCGCTTCAGGGGGAAGTAACGTGAACTATATCGTGAATCTATCCTCACGACGGGAATAGCCCTATTTGGTAAAGAACGCACTATATATGCATTATGGAGGAAAAAAAAAAAAAATTTTTTTTTTTGGCGCATTTATCACTCAAATACGACGGTTTAATGAACATCCTTTTTTGAATGAATCACTATTTGTTTCCATGAAGTGTTGCTCGGTTAGCCAACTCGAGCATAACAAGGCAGTAATTACTTAAACTAGCGAATATGTGTCTACCAGCACGACGGAAATGGAGGCATTTGGCACATTTATTCACTCAATTACGTTAATGAAAACTCTTTTTTGATGAATCCTATTGGGTTTCCATTGAAGTGTTGGCTCAGCGAGCCAACATCGAGCATAACAAGCGGTAATTACTTTATATATAGCGGAAATGTGTCTACCCCCTCAAAGCGCGAAGCGTATGTAGGATTCGTTGCAACGAATCAAAATGCTACTCCTCCTAAAGATACCATTGCATGGTCATGTTACCATGCATCTGAACCATCCTTGAGATCCTTCAACAAAGTTGTGCTCAGGCAGTTGGTCAAGGGTCTTTAAGGGGACACGTCCCGTCTTAATGTGAAAAATATTCAAAAATTTATTTTGTTATATGCAACGTTGCATGGACCCGCCCGCATGAGTTCATTCAATAAAGCCACAATCATGCCATTTTTTCCAAATTCAAAATGCCCATTTTGTCTTTAAATTGTAGTTTGGTCATATCACACCTTAATTCTTTTCTTTGTGAAAACAGTTTGCTTAAAGTGCCAGGACCCCTCAACAACTCCACCTCCTCTTCTGGAGGGCGCTCACATCACTGAGCCTGGTGATAGCCTCGAACGTGGAGGTTTCCCCCACCCGAAGGGATCCTTGACATCCCAGGGGAAGCAACTAGTGGCTGGGGGCACCTGACTAGGCTGCCCTTCTGTGCAGGTCAGTAGGCAGTTCCAACCTCACAGTCCCCACTCCCTGAGGGTGGTCTCGACGGAGGAATTTTGTCCTAACCTAGCTAACCCCCTTGGGAACGACCTAACAGGTATGGAGTAAAGAAGGGGGGAGACACTGAGCTCAGAGGTTAATGACCGAGCCTCCAGTGGGAACCTGCAGAAATTTAAAGTCTCCCGGATGTTGCTTGACCCCACAACAGGGGCAGGAGCCTCGGTGGTGCTCCTCAACCCTGAGACAGGCGGAACACAGTCAGCTCTTGACCCCGAGGTTGGGTAGAGTGCCTGTCTTCCACCTGATGAGAAACTTCGGCCTTGATCTAGTCCCAGTTAAGCCTGGGTCGAAGTTGTTTTCTTAGCCTGCCAGTGCCCTCCTTTTGGCATAGAACGCAGAACCCACTGCGCCTCATTCCAATTCTTGGTCTATGTCAAAACCTGTCTTTACTGCAAGTTCTGCAGAGTGGCACACAGATGAGGGTCTTTGGGTGATAGAAGAAACTCAGGATCATTCTTGGCATCGTTTCTCTCTCCTTCTTTCCATTATTCTCATTGTGAGAAGCACTCATCTGTAGGAGATGGTGAAGAAAATAATAGAATATAGTTTTCTACTCCTAGGCATTATTATCAGAGTAAGTCCCTTTCAGCTCTTGACAAGGCTTTGAGAGGGGGAGTAAAATTACTTCTTACCCCATCAGAGCTTACTAAAATGTATAAACTTTTTAGAGCCTAACCAACCACTATGGACGGGAAATCGCCGACCGTGAGGCCTTCCCGACGTAACTGGCCCACCGACCAGGTAAGAAGCTTAGCGGACCATTGAGGCCAATCTACCGACCGGAGTCGAGATTGATGTTCATAAAGCTTCAGCGACCTTCCTAACATCTACTTCAATTGTATTCGATTAAGAGAGTCGGCCAGTCGAAATCTTCGCCCAGTGGAGCCATTGAGACCGTGACATCAGTCCTAGTGATCAACACGGTCCAGCGACCGGATGGACGTACCAAAAGTAATGTAGTCTGGCTGGGAGCCGACCCTCTGGACAATATCCGAGGTCGCAACCGCCCATACCACAGAGTTTACCCACCTCGAGGCCAAGCCCTTCCGACCACATGGAAAGCGCAAGTCGCCGTCTTGTCTGTTTGGTACATGGAAATATGCCGCGCGAGCTCCCTTGAGGGGGCTAACGCGACGGCAAATAGGCCCGCGAGCTTCTTTCAGAAGATGCTTCGCGACAGCCACTAAGTCACATGGGCAAAGACTTCAGACCAGAGGAATGTAGGACACCCTAACAGAGGGTAGCCAACTCTACTTACCTTGAGAGGCCGCACTAAGACAGGGCGACCCCCCCCCCCCCCCCATGGTTAAGTTTAGAATTTCGACCGTGACAAATCCCAAGTTACAAGCCAAAATTCCCGGTCCGGCAAACGTGACAAACGTGAACCCCTCTTGGCTGCAATTTGTTCCAGAGGGGTCCCAGGGGCCCCACAGAGTAAGAGTGAACACAGACCATCAAAAAAAAAGGCAAAACGGGGGTCCCACAGGGAGAACAACCCCCATCCAAAAGCAAGCCTGCAAAAAGATGGACAATACTCAACCCTGGGGCACTAAGACAAAACCCAACCATCAAAAAAAACCACATCTGTAAAACAAAGAAGTTGTACCTTTAACAAATGAAAAGTCCTAAGAACCCTTTAATGTATATTTACTTAACTATATACTCTATTTAATCTTCCTCGAGTCATGACGTCCGGGTATTATGCAGTGATTCGCAGCAAGAAAACGCGGGCTAAAAATTCAAATCGCTGGCATAAGTCCACCGCACGCGTATACAGGCGGTGCGAAAATGCACGCGCAAAACATCTGTTTGAACGCGCTGACGTCACTGACGCGAGGAAGATAAAATGGAGTAGTATATATATGAAGGCAATGGTACACCATAAAAATTAAGATCGCTACGGTAGGCCATACCCCTCTACCGTGCCGGCGACCTAATAGGATCACTACGTAGGCCATAAGATGACGCCGGAAGAAACCTACGATCAAAAACTACAAAACAACAGAGATATATCGGGCACGGAAGGCGAAAACGGCCCCCCGGGGACAAACTGGTCCAATGAGTATATGAAATGGAAACATTAAGGGGACACACAGGGAAATTGGAATTTTAATGGGGGAGGAGGGAGAAAATAGTACCATGGGCTGGCAACGCATGGCCTCGTACTGTATACAATCCAGGCGGCAAGGCGTGAAAACACCAGAAAAAAATACTCAGGCCTGCCCCGACGACACCTTTTTAGCAAAAACACATGCTAAAGGATACACAGTGTCTGGTCGACGCTTTTCCTATTAATTCTTTGGGGGGTGCCAGCAAATTCGAATTTTCGGCGAAACTAGCCACCAGAAAACATTGGTGTCTGCGCTGTTTGGAGAAAACATTTGGGGTAAGGCGTATCACTACGCTTCAGCGGTGATGCGGTATCTCTAATATAGTGCGCGCCTTCCCCGACTAGTTTTGGGCGGTCGACAAAAGTTTTCAGTGGTAATGGGGTTATGATCGTTGCGCAAATGAGATTTTGTGCAAAAGTAAGGTGTGGAAGGTAGCTATCACTAGCGCAGTGTATTAGGCTTATTCACATATGGAGGGATCTAATACATTGGTAAGCATCCAAAACAAATATGCAAAAAACATGGGTTCGAAAAAAATTTAGTGCGATTCTCGCTGGAAATGTCCTCATGCCTCTAACATTTTGAGGCAGTATTGAATGATGCCATTTAGGATGGTACTGCACCTAAAAAAAGTCGGATCCTGAACTTTTTATTAAAACCAAAGCATGCAATCATATGTCACGGTAGGCTTCGCACTACAGGGGTTTTTACTACAATTTCCAATACAACAGTGCCAAATAAATGGACTTTGATTAAAAATAGGGGGCGCAATTGGTTTACATTTGAAATTAACTCGCCTTGCACAAACACTGTCCTTAAAAGGACATTTTTTTTCTTCTAAGTTTAATTCACGACTACGTGCATCAATTATGTTATCCCTTGCCCCATGCAAAATTATAAAAACAATTTATTGCATACATAGTCAATAGTTCACAAACCACCATCAAAACCATGGTCAAAACAGTACAAAGACATTGCATGGTTAAAACCAGGGTTTAAAAACAGTACAAATGCATGCACATGGTCTAACAGGTCAAAACATAGTACAATGCATGTATTGTACTATGATTTGGACCATTACATGCATTATATATTTGCCTGGTTTTGACATGCATGCATTTGAACTATGATTTGACCATACATGCATATATTTTCATTTTACTTGTACGGTTTGACTAGTTTTGACCCTGCAAGCATTTTGTTTTGAACCCAACCCTGGTTTTCACCATTGCATGCATGCATTTGTCTGTTTGACTATATACTTCCAAGAATTCAAAAGGACCACGTCCTTGGTTGTAAAGCAAAACACAGAATATAAATACCATGAGACTAATTCTGCTCGACCCTTTTGGTTCAAAAGAATTGTTTAGGTCCTCAGAATATAATCTCACACACACACACACACGCACACACACACCAGCAACACGTGCACACACACACCATATTCTTATATTTACAGCTCTACTTACTTTTTTAATACTGTGGGATGCCTTCCAATCCAGGAGTGTAAATGACAAAAATTGGCTTTGTCCCTGACCTTAAACAAACATGAAAGCAAATTAACCAAAACACTTTTAAACACATTTAGATTAAATCAGTCCAGCTGTTATGGATAGGTAGAAGTAAAATACAGCCAGTAAGCTTGCGTGACCCCCTGGCAAGATGCAGAAGAAACATAGTTTGTTTGTTTGTATAGTTATTTTTTAGAATGGGGGCCTTATAGCTGATTCTAGCAGAATCTATGAGAAGCGAAACTCTTCATTCAGTGACCGCGAGGATCAAGTAAATGATACAACCCGAGAAGTAACTTGGTAAATATGATAAGAAGCCTCGGAGAAACTGGCGAGCACAGCAGACTAAATAAAGACGAAAAATACCACGGTCTCGAACCCGGGAACCCTCTCGCGTTCTTCTAGGCGTGAGAAATACCACGGGGCCACAGAGGACGAGTTTAAATGTGGATACCGATAAAACGAGCCTGAAAGCGTAAGGTCCGGGTTCGATAGTGTATTTTTCGTCTTTATTTAGTTCTGTGCTCGCCAGTTTCTTCTCCGAGCTTCTTTATAATATTACCAAGTGACTTTCTCGGGGTTGTATCATTACTTGATCCTCCGCGTGCATTGAATTGAGTTTTGCTTCGTCATCGATTCTCTAGAATCATGCTATAGGCCCTCCCATTTCCTAAAATAATAAAATATAAATTACGCCGCTTGAACTCTGAAATAGACCCTGAAATACATTAATTAGCGCTCGTTTTCTCTGGGAATCCACCACATTAACACAGTCCTCTGTGGCCGTGGTAGTTTCTCACACGCCTAGAAGCGAGAGTTCCCGGGTTCGAGACCGTGTAGTTTTTCGTCTTTATTTAGTTCTCTGCTCGCCAGTTTCTTTCTCTGAGCTTCTTTAAATACAATTTGCATAGTTGTGTCAGTTGTCAGGGCATCAAAATTCATCCATTGTTCTCATAGAAGAACATAGAACCAGTTTCCGAGAAATGAAAGCCTAACCAAAGTGTAACATGACTGCAGATGACCTTTGACCTTGGTAATGTGACCGTTGACCTCAACAACATATGAAGGAACCCTTATTGCAAACCTTGACCCGAGTTAGGTTGTAATTGGACTTCAACTTTTTAAAGCAGCCCCTAAAAAGGACAACCTAACCAAACAGAACAGAACCTCAGATGACCTTACCTTGGTTCATGAACCTTTGACATCATCCACATATAAAGGAAACCCTACTGCCCATTAACCCCACGTTTGAATATGAAATTGATCGATAATTAAGCCCCAAATAATTGGTCAAACTATGAGTTACAAAATTATTGGGTGAGACGCAGTCGAGCCAAATTTTTAAAACTCATAACGCGAACCAATTAATATTGGCGTAAATCATCCAAATTTTATCATTACAATTTTTTTGAATCTGCTATTTTCACATACTTGGAACTCCTAAACATATAATGGTTTAAATCGGACTTAAACTTTTCGAAAAAGAAAAGACGTGGAAAATGAAAACCTAACCAAACACTGGAACACACCTACGGACATGCTCACCCTCACAATATCCCATATGCATGGGAAATGGTTGTAGTTGTATGACTTTCAATGAAGCCCTTTCCCCTTTCCTTTCTTAAACGGTAATTGTTAGCAAGTAATGTTTTGCAGTAAATCAGAATCGTTCCCCCCTCCTTTCCTTCTTCCCCTCTTCTCTATCATTACCATCAACGTCTTGTGCTGCCTTGAGATGTAAGTCAAGATGTCTTCAGGGACTTCCTTGCCACAAGTCTTTCATCTATACTCCTTACTAATACATCTCTAACTCTATCTCTATCTACCAGTCTCACCATTGAGCCGATTGCAGCACCCCTCTTCTTTGAACTTTTTCAATCATCTTCAGATAAATCCACATATGTTTTAATGTTATGTTCAGCAATATCTCCATTATAACCTGGCTGTAACAAAAATTGTGTCCGACATTCTAGGTAGGTAATGACGGTCAAGAATCCCAAAATTAGACACTCGTTTTGGTTTAAAACACATAAAAATACAACTCGGTCCTCGGACCGCTGTGTCGCTTGCCCGTCGCGGTTAGTGAATGATAAGCCTATCATGACCTTGGGGGCCTTGATATGTGACTTGGACCTCATAAACAAATGAGGGTTTGCATATAAACTTCCGTAAACCAAGTGGTTCCAATTGAACTTACTTTCCAATGAGGTCATTTTACATTTTTCCGCCTATTTTTTACTACTTGATCTCACGTTGACCCATTGACCTTGGAATGTGACCGTTGACCGCATCAACATATGAGGGATCCCATGTTGTTGCACCTATGACTCAGGTTCGGGTTCCATTTAACTTCACTTTTCACATCAACAACAACAGCAACAACAGACATCAACAGTGGACAAAGTGATCCCTATGTGTGTTCCTGTCTAGGCAGGCTACACAACAAAGTGATCCCTATGTGTCTTCCTGCCTTAGGGCAGGTGACACAACAGTGATCCCTATGTGTGTTCCTGCCTGCCTAGGCATGGGTGACACAACAAGTGATCCCTATGTGTCTTCTGCCTTAAAGGTGCAGTGACACAACAAAGTGATCCCCTATGTCTTCCTGCCTTAGGGCAGGTGACACAACAAAGTGATCCCTATGACGTGTCTCCCTGCCTTAGGCAGGTACCCAACAAAGTGATCCCTAGGTTCCCTTCCTGCCTAGGGCAGGTACACCCAAATTGATCCCTATGTGTCTTCCTGCCTTAGGGCAGGTGACACAACAAGTATCCCTATGTGTTCTTCCTGCATTAGGGCAGGTACACAACAAGTGATCCCTATGTGTCTTCCGCCTTGAGGCAGGTTACACAACAGTGCGCCCGATGTTTCTTCCTGCCTTAGGGCAGTGACACAACAAAGTGATCCCTATGTGTCTTCTTCCTTGCCCTTAGGGCAGGTGACACAACAAAGTTGATCCTATGTTCTTCCTGCCTTAGGGCAGTTACACAGACAAAGTGAACCCTATGTGTCTTCCTGCCGTAGGGCAGGTGACACAACAAGTGACCCTATGTGTCTTCCCTGCTTATGTCAGTGACACAACAAAGTGATCCCATGTGTCTTCCTGCCTTATGGCAGGTGACACAACAAAGTGATCCTATTTGTCTTCCGGCCTTAGGGCAGGTGACACAACAAAGTGTCCCATGTGTCTTCCTGCCTTAGGGCAGGTGACCACAAACAAAGTGTCCCTATGTGTCTTCCTGCCTTAGGGCAAGGGTGACACCACAAAGTGATCCCTATGTGTCTTCCTGCCTTAGGGCAGTGACACAACAAAGTGATCCCTATGTGTCTTCCTGCCTTAGGGCAGTGACACAACAAGTGATCCCTATGTGGTCTTCCTGCCTTAGGGCAGGTGAAACAACAAAGTGATCCCTAGTGTCTTCCTGCCTTAGGGCAGGTGACACAACACAGTGATCCCTATGTGTCTTCCTGCCTTAGGGCAGGTGACACACAAAGTGATCCCTATGTGTGTTCCTGCCTTAGGGCAGGTGACACAACAAAGTGATCCCGATGTGTCTTCCTGCCTTAGGGCAGGTGACACAACAAAGTGATCCCTATGTGTCTTCCTGCCTTAGGGCAGGTGACACACAAAGTGATCCCTATGTGTGTTCCTGCCTTAGGGCAGGTGACACAACAAAGTGATCCCTATGTGTCTTCCTGCCTTAGGGCAGGTGACACAACAAAGTGATCCCTATGTGTCTTCCTGCCTTAGGGCAGGTTGACACAACAAAGTGATCCCTATGTGTCTTCCTGCCTTATGGCAGGTGACACAACAAAGTGATCCCTATTGTCTCCTGCCTTAGGGCAGGTTGACACAACAAAGTGATCCCTATGTGTCTTCCTGCCTTAGGCAGGTGACACAACAAAGTGATCCCTATGTGTCTTCCTGCCTATTAGGGCAGGTGACACACAAAGTGATCCCTATGTGTCTTCCTGCCTATTAGGGCAGGTGACACAACAAAGTGATCCTATGTGTCTTCCTGCCTTAGGCAGGTGACACAACAACGTGATCCCTATGTGTCTTCCTGCCTTAGGGCAGTGACACAACAAAGTGATCCCGATGTGTCTTCCTGCCTATTAGGGCAGGTGACACAAAAATGAAATCTTTGATGAAAAATTCCATTTTTTATAGTTACAAGGAATATTGTTAACCAAAATCATCACGAGGATATGCCTGTACAGGTCGGGACAAGGTCCTATACAATCCTTGAACTGCCATCACCATCACCATCAAAGCACTCAAATCAGTTTGTGGTTTAACAATCTATATTGCTGTAATCTAATTCGATTTGAGTGAGTTTTGCAATATTGAATGAGGCTTGGCCACCACCGTCTGACTCTGGGAAGACTACATACTTGTGGCTACATTTTTCCTCAAGTCACTCCAACTATTTTGAGCTAACCAATGTGATGTGTTTAAAGGCTGATTCAGAGATTTGAAATATATAATTTTTGTGCAGCAATTAAAAAATAGTCAACTAGACTAAAGCAATCCACCTAACATGCCTTAATTCGAAATCTACAGATGAACCATTTTGTGTTTTCATGCAGTAAACATTTATGCACAGTGTAACAGTCCATAGGATACCGTGTATAACAACAATTCCAGATTCCGAATTTTATAATAAAGTTGTGATTTTTCTATACGATAAGAGTTTGTTACGAATGAATGGACAAAATAACACAAAACCTCTCACTGTAAGTGCTTTTAATTAGAGCTGCTTTTAATTATAACAATTGTTTGCAAGCATTAATCAACTCCACAAAACATATAAGGTTTAAATTGATCGACTTAAACTTTTCGAAAAAGACGTGAAAAATAAATGACAACCTAACAAACTGGAACACACATACGGACATGCTACCCTCACAAATGCCCATATGCATGGGAAATGGTTGTAGTTGTATGACTTTCAATTAAAGCCTTTTCCCCTTTCATTCTTAACTGTAATTGTTCGCAAGTAATTTTCACTCACCAGCCAAATAGAACATGAGTAAACTCATCCATCATCACTTCCATCTTCTCTTTATCACATCTCCTCACGTCTTGTGCTTCCTTGATGATGTAAGTCAAGATGTCTTCAGGCTTTCCCTGCACAATTCATTCATCTAATACCTTACTAATACATTCTCTACCAGTCTCACTGCATGATTTCCGATTGCCGCACGCCCTCTTCTTTGGAACTTTTTCCGTAACTCTCTGCATACTAAATCACAATTGTTTTTGTTTAAAGTTCACCATGGATGCTTCCTTATAACTGGCTGTAAAAACAAATATGTGTCCTACATTCTAGTAGGTAATTACGGTCAAGAATGATCCAAAATTAAGAACATCGTTTTTGGTTTAACACATAAAACTACATCGTCCTCGGACCGCTTGTTCGCTTGCCGTCGCGGTTAGTGATGAAAGCCCTATCATGACCTTTGGCCTTGATATGTGACTTTGGACCTCATAAACAAATTAGGGTTTGCATATACCTCCTAAAAACCAAGTTTGGTTCCAATTTAACTTCAACTTTCCAATGAGGTCAATTTTACATTTTGCCGCTATTTTACAGTACAACTTGATCTCACGTGACATTTGACCTTGGAATGGTGACTTTGACTCTCAACAAGAATGTGATCCCATGTTGCACGCTATGGACTCAAGTTTGGTTCCAATTTAACTTCAACTTTTCTATCACCACAACGACCACAACAGGACTCAACAGGGACAACGTGTCCCTATGTGTGTTTCCTGCTTAGTGCAGGTTGACCACCAAAGTGTATCCCCTATGTGTCTTCCTGCCTAGGCAGTGACCACAAGTGATCCCTATGATTTTGTTCCTGCCCTTAGGCAGGTGACACAACAAAGTGATCCCTATGTGTCTTCCTGCCTTAGGGCAGGTGACACAACAAGTGATCCCTATGCATGATCTTCCTGCTTAGGGCAGGTGACAACACAAAGTGATCCCTATGTGTCTTCCTGCCTTAGTGCAGGGTACGACAACAAAGTGATCCCTATGTGTCTTCCTGCCTTAGGTCAGTACACAAAGTGATCCCTATGTTCTTCCATTCTGCCTTAGGGCAGGTGACACAACAACATGATCCTATGTGTCCTTCCTGCCTTAAGGCAGGTACACCACAAATGTGATCCTATGTGTCTTCCGCCTTGAGGCAGGTGACCCAACAAAGTGATCCCTATGGTGTCTTCCTGCCTTAGGCAGTGAACACAAAGTGATCCCTATTGTCTGCCTGCCTAGGGCAGGTGACACAAACAAGTGATCCCTAGGGTCTTCCTGTCTTCCTGCCTAGGGCAGGTGACACCACAAAGTATCCCTATTGGTCTTCCCTGCCTTAGGGGCAGTACCAACAAAGTGATCCCTATGTGTCCCTTCCTTCCTGCCCTTAGGGCCGGTGACCCCACAATTGATCCGATGTGTTCTTCCTGCCTTAGGGCAGTGACACAACAAAGTGGATCCCTATGTGTCTTCCTGCCTTAGGGCAGTGAACACAACAAAGTGGATCCCTATGTGGCTTCCTGCCTTAGGGTACAGTGACACAACAAAGTGAATGCCCTATGTGGTCTCCTGCCTAGGGCATGGACAACAACAAAGTGATCCCTATGTGTCTTCCTGCTTAGGGCAGGTGACACAACAACATTGTGATCCCTATGTGTGTTCCTGCTGGAGGCAAGGTGACACAAAATGATCCCATGTGTCTTCCCTGCCTTAGGGCAGGTTGACACAACAAGTGTCCCTATTGTCTTCCTCCCTTAGGGCAGGTGACACAAAATGAAAGCTTTGATGAAAAATCCAAATTTTTTATAAGTTATCAAGTAATATTTACTTTAACCAAAAATCATCAGAGGATCAATGCAACTGTACAGGATACGGGACAAGGTCCTATACAAGCCATGTTAACTGCCATCACCATCCCACAAAGCACGATCTAAATAGCTTGTGGTTTATCAATCTCTATTGCGTAACTAATTCATTTTGGTGAGTTTCAATATTGAATGAGGCTTGGGCACCACCAAACGTCTGACCTGGGGAAAGACTACATACTGTGCTCCATTTTCCACTCATAGTACTCCAACTGATTTTGACAACCAAGTGATGTGTTTAAAGGCTGATTATCAGAGATTTTTGAAATATATATTTTTTGTGCAGGCATTAACAATAGTCACTAGAACTCAGACAAGTCACCTAAATGCTTATTCGAAAAGCTAACAGATGAACAATTTTTGGTTTCAGGTCCTTAAACATTTATGCCATGAACCGTCCATTGGTACCGTTTATACCACCATTCCCAGATTCCCGATTTTATAATAAAGTTTGTGATTTCTATATATGATTTTGTTACGAATGAATGGACAAATAACACAAAACCTCTCACTTGTAGAGCTGCGTTTAATTAGAGCTGCTTCTCAATTAGAACAAATAACAAAGTGTTTGCCAAGCATTAATCACTCCACAAAACTTCAAACTCACCTACCTTCACCTCCTTTAACCTCAACTGCCATAGTCCTTTGTTGCACTCAATGTAAGCAGGTCAAGTTTAGGAAAAAGAAATTGTTATAATAATTCCATACAGGAACTCACTATAAATTTCATGTCTGTAGCCTGGTATCCCCGCACAACTCGTTAGCACAGCCTGGTTGAAGGTTGAGTTTTCACTTTCAATACTCCCAAATCCAAGGCCAAAGGAACCTATATAAACAGTTACAATCAGTAATTCCTTCATATTGGTAATCACAAGCACAAGCCAAAATTGTAACATTTTAACAATCCAAATTGTACATTTACAAGCCATTGTAACAATTAACAATCAAATTGTAACAATTTTACAGCCAAATTGTAACATTTACAAGCCAATTGTAACAATTTACAAGCAAAATTGTAACAATTTACAATCCAAATGGTAACAATTTACAAAAGCCAAATTGTAACAATACAAGCCAATTGTAACAAGTTACAAGCAAAATTATAATTTTTACATCCAAATGTAACAGCTACAAGCGAAATTGGAACAATTTACATTTAAAACAGCAATGCCACATTAATAATAATAAAAATGCATTTATATGTGCTCTACATAGAACACAGTGACTTACACCAATTACTTAAATACAAAATTAATATACACCTAAGAAACTACCATCCAAATTTCACAAATTCATTTAAACCAGCAGGAAACCTGTTTTCAGGAACCGGTTAAAGACACTGGTGGAAGGTGCCTCTCTAAAATTACAGGAAGCCCTAGGAATCAATTCCTTCAATATCGGTCCACCCCAATCTTGGCTTGGTACGAGGAATAACAAGCCGTGTATAACTCTAAGACGACCGTAGCCTTTTCTGGTACCATCAGAATTACTATCCAACACATTATACAAATGTAACCAAATATGCCAATTTAAAACATGTAGTATTTTCCGCTATAACAACACATAGCCATAACACACCTCCAGACAGAATTACACACATACATCAGTGACATTACATCTAAAATGGTTATTGAGACATTTCAATACTATCATTTTGGTAACAATAGATGCCATGGTCCCCCTCTTACATTCGATGCCAAAATGAGTACTCAATATCCCAGTAGGGTGTCAGAGTGAGTTCCATATCACTAGGTAGCAACGGTCAAAGTTCTGGCCCTTTCATGGCAAAAGGGCGTCACTTGAGTTACACCCCTTTGCCTTGAAAGGACCAGCCTGCAAAACCAATGCATTTTAGATACACTTTTTCTTTAAATGTTTAGCCTAAATAATGCTAACAAATTTTTAAATAATTATCCCTAACAATTGATTTTGCAGGATGACCCTTTCAAATCAAAACAACACAAAGGTGTACTCGAGTTACGCGCCTTTTGTGCCATGAAAGAATCCGAGTGGTTTGCCCACACAAAGCAATTTTTTTTTTTTTATATGAACTCTTTCGATGCTTTCTCTGCTAGTAGGCACTAAAACCCCTCATATTGAAAAAATGGTCTTTTGCCGTTATTAAGCCCAACTAAAAATCTGATATCCATATTTAAATATGTTTGCAAAAAAGCTTGCTAAGTCTAGGGGTACCACACTGCATTTTTTTGTTGTTCATTTTGCCCAAGATAATCAGCATCTCCAATAGACTTGATGTATTTCCCTTTTTGTCGATTTGCAAGATTCAAAATTCTTATGGAAGGTTAATAGCATTACTATGGTATTTGGGTATTAACCCTACCTAGATGTCAATATTTATTGAATGGGGAAAAAATATAAAATTTTGGCTGTCGATAGGTACTAATCCATTCTGGGATACCCATTAGGAAGATAATCTAATTGGAAATAAGAATAAACTTTGGTGTAACTTTAAATACCCAAATCGGCATTGTAACTTTGTAATTTTTAAGAGGCCTCCTGCCCCATGACCCCGTCAATATTTCTGGAAAATTTCCTTTTCTAAGTTCAAAAAATGGTTCCTAAAATCTTTGTTTAAGATGTAAAATGAAAACATATTCCACTCTATCAATATTTCTGGCATATATTTTTACTGGCTATAGATGAGGTTACATAAATTTTTACAAACACAAGTTAGCACCTGGCCATGTTGGAGGTGGGAAGATATGCCCATATAGGTCACATTCAATAGCTTATCACGGCCGATTGAGCGCGAATTTAAAAAGCCAACCCCTGCAGGTGCTCACAGCAACTGCCGGGCAGTGCTTTGTTTCGTTGCCTACGGCGTTGAAACATTCACATGTCAACTCATCTAGATGGCTGGAATAATTCATAAAAACATAATGATTAAAAGACCATATCTTGATGTGTCAAAGGTCATGAACCCCGAACGTTGCAAAAACCTCCGCACAATTCAATCACCATCAGTGACTGGCCGATTTTGCTTATCCCCAGTGCCATCTACAAGCAGGATTTTTTTTTCATTTCAACAGCATATATCAGGGCCATCGGACCTTCACTAATCGCCTAGTCCACCGGGACCTCCAAATTTTTACCGGAGATAGGTCCAAAATTTTGGTGTCAGAAGAAAAAGCTACGATTTTTCTCATTTATACTTTAAGATTCTAGGCTAAAGGATTTTGGTTTGGATGTTAATGATCAAAATTTGGCCTATTTTGGTCAACCAATAGTTATTTTACACAGTATTTCAATAAGGCTTATCAAATCACGTTTTTAGCTCCCATATCAAAAAGATTGACATATCGAGCATGAAACTTTAAAGATCAGTGTATTAAGATCAATGTAGTTCAATCAGATGAAAACTTCATATACTTAAATCAAGGCCCTCCCCCTTTAACAGCAGTTATTCAACTACGGTAGTGCTGAATCAAACGCATAGCCAACCCGTTGTTTCTCAGGGCTCAATAGTTTTCTTGGTAGTTGCAACAAATGTCCTGATCACGGCAAAAATATTCCAGTCACAGAGCAAAAGGGTTTGAAATTATATCTATCTTTTACTTTCCGATTTCCCTTCACATTATTTCACAGGGGGCACTCTTCCCCCACCTGGGCTATGCCACTGGTGCTGATTAATCTTTTTTTTAATAGTCCCACTTCTTGAAAATCATTTTTTTAAACCAACGGAATCGCTCAACCCTGATAGCATACTTTTATGACAATGTAACCCTTAGCAATTACATCTATCTAGTGCACAGCGGTTAAGATGGTCCGCCATTATTATCTCTGTTTTTTCCTCGCCTTCTCAGAAAGCTTTTCAAGAAATAAATCTGTGCTGGCATTAAATGGTTTCCATGAACCTTTAAATCGGCAAAGCAAACAAATAACAGTGATGTCGGTTGTTGCACATTCAAAAATCTGCATTGTGCTGTAATTCCCATAGCATAAATAGCATTCTTAACCACTGTGAAAATGTAAGCAATTTCATTGGAGGATGCCCGGGTCAAGTCCTTTAATTGACCCGGTTTTAGTCGTGCTGCGTATTGAGTATTTTAGTTGAAGTCGCTCGCGTATAGCCGCGTTTTGCTACTTCGTGCGCGCCTGCCCAACGTTGCTTATGATCGGGCGTTCATCGGGGTTTGTTCGAGCATGTTTTCACTGGTGATGTAGTCCTTTTCTTGTTGTATAAGCTCTGTAAAGAATCCCGAAATTGGGTTAAAAGATGACCTTAAATGAAATTGTGTTTAAGAATGAGAAAAAGGTATCGGTACTCTCTTTACGATATGAACCCGTCGACACCATTATTTTTGCGTGGAAAACTCGGCCTCCGTCTCGTTCGTCCACTTAAAATAATGTATCGCCTTGGGTCAATTCGTCGTAAAGAGGTACCGGTTCCCAAAATCATAATACCATTATTTCTCTAATTATTGGTATGACAAATGCCTATTTTGGGTCGTGCGGTTCCCAAGAAAGCGTGTTTACCTGGTGTTCCATCTACCGGAATGAAATCACTTCCCTTCTTGCTGTATATTAAAAGAAGAAAAGAACGACCATTCCTTCACCACCATTCTCCCTCCAACCATGATCCCAGTTTGGTTATCAGACCAAAAACCTGACACAGCTCAAGTATGGGCTGAAGGGTCTTTCAAACCAACTTCCACATCACAAAAATGAATTTGACTGAGAACGCCGGGCCTGGGCCGTGGCTTTCACGAGATATCCAACATGCATCCAAACGGGATGTCTATAGGCTGAAAATAGTTGAATCCGCACTTCTGTGAGTAAATATGTTACTGAACCCCAATAAATCTATTTCTGATACATATAAGGTCCAACAATACGTCAAATTCAATGGCTGCCAAAACAGATTATTTTAGAATAAGCCCAATATCAGCAAATATAGATTAAAAGCATTTTGCAAAATATCCAGTAAACACACAGCCTTCTGTGGTCCATTGGTAAATCTCACGCCTAATTAGCAAGAGGACTGGTTGCGAGACCATGTATTTTTTTGTCTTTATTTATCCTGCTCGGCAGTTGCTCCGATTTCTATAAATTATTTTGTCTAATAATCTCTGGGTTGTCTCATTGACTTGATCCTCGCGTACTGATTGACTTCGATTCATCATAGATTCTGCTAGAATCATGAATGGGTCCTAACTTCTTCTAAATACATTCACAATATTTGTTACTTTTGCTTGCACTGATTCCGATAGAAACATTCATGCCGTACCTGGGTTGTTCACGTCTTTAAACAGTTTCAAATAATTCTGACATGATCAAGCCATTTAACTTTAAAAAAAACATTTACTTACTTGCGTGGAAGGCATTGTTTAAGATCACTCTTCGTTTATGCCACTGATCATTATTAGTTCTGTTAATACTCTCCCAACAAAACTGTGTACCAAAAAATAACCAAATTGTTTGTATATTTTCTGGAGATTTTTGGGTTTCCTTCTTTCATCCCAACACTATCTCCCTGAAATGAAAGAACAATGAAATGTATATCATATGCATCTTTTATGATTTTCAACTATTTTTAAACAGCCACTGTCACTGCTTTGATTTTAATGTAAACAAACTCTGCCAGTCTGCCACCAATTTCAGTTGAAGTTGAGTTTGTTTTTTGCATTGTTGTAATTTGAAATTGTAGCAGTAAAGACCTAAGATGAAAAACATTTTTTCAAAATGCAGGTTTAAAGTTCGGCTCCTAACTTTCTTCATGTCTACAGACGTCCCAAAAACCTAACACCAAACTAAAAATGTTAAAACATATAAAACAATGTATTCTGTGGGATATTTGTGGCTCTATTTTAGACCAGTTTCCTAACTAAATCCTTGTTTTTATTCCAATTTGATGCACCTAACAGGGATATATTGCCAATCAAACACAAAGGATAAAATACCACTTTGGCCAGTTTCACTTCACTTGAATGGCCGGAAACTTGCAGGATTAAACTGCTTCAAACAAAAACTATTGTAGAGAATCAGAGTGAATGTATTATCATGCATTGCACTAATTAATATATTATTCTTCAAACGGTTGAATGGGGGACTCACTATCAGAGGGAATATAATCATGAAAATTATGTAAATTTTTGGTAATTGTACGCTAAAACTAGGGTATAGCCCCTGTATAAGCCACAAGTCTCTGTTTAAAGGGGGAAGGGCCCGATTTAAGTTCTAATGTTTTTAATCATCTCGATAGAAAGGCCTTCTACCCCAAAACTACCCATCCGTAAAGTTTTGGCGCCGATATTTCAATCCATTTTGATGTGAGAGCGTGAAAAATGTGATTTGTCAGCCCTCATAGAGTACCACGTAAAATTTAAATATTGGTTGATCAAACTGGGAGTACAGTTCGCTCGTAACTGCTTCCCAAACAAACATTCTTATTCCGTTAACCCAAGATTTCACAGGGTGCATGAGAAAATAGTAGATTTCTTCAGATACAAATTTCATTCACTTCCAGAAAATCTTTTTTTCTGTGACGAGGCTATATTTTGTGATCCGTGCCATGGACTTTTAAGGACACAAATTTGTGAACCACCGATCTAAAGAGGAGGACCATTTCCGTGCCCCCATTCCTACTACCTCCATGATGCCAGAAGGAATATAATGAAGAAACCAGTTTTGAACCAAGAACAATAAGGAAAGCATGGTTTGGTGTTCAATGCATCGATTCGTTTCTATTGGTGTTTTATGTTCTTACTACCTTCTGCTGAAACCTGGAGTAAGGCCGAGATAACAAGTCTGTTTGGAATTGAAAATTACAACGCACACATACAATGCATTTTATGGATGGGGCAATTGTGACATTTTAAAACTTTAAATTATGTTTATCACAAGGAGCAGCACGCTATTTTTCATTTAATTTTTCATAAAGAATGTCCTTGAAGTTGATTTTCAATGGCAACTCTGTTGAAATTCTCGAAAGCATTGGGAAAGTATGCACAGTGGGATACAAAATGTCATCGGAAACACTTGTAAACATAACAGGGACATCTCACCAGCAAGCCCCGGAGCAGTCTCCTTTACTGCGATTTTCGATGGGAAAGGCAGCCCATGGCAATATACAGCCAATATTGTGGGATGAACTCCACCACAACTCGCGTGGTGCGAAAAGGTGAAATAGTTCCTGAGTCCAAAGTCAACGCTTGCTGTTTCATTCTGGAACCTGTTAGTAGGGTTCTCCATCCCGGACACCTACACGTACCCTTATCCACAGGCCCCCTTCACATCCCTTTAACACCTCGATGGCCAATGGCCAAATAAATCAATGTTATTTCGGGAAATCAATTCGTGCGGGTTTAACCTCCAAAAAGATTATTAGGCCAAATGAGTATTAGACCAAGTAGATATTAGACCAGGTGACATTAGACCAAGTGTATATTAGCCCCCAAATGATGTAGACCCAATGATATTAGCCCCCACGGTATATTAGACCAAATGGGGTCATAAGACCCAAATGGGTATTAGACCAAATCGTATTAGCCTAAATGGATATTAGACTAGATGGGATATTAGACCAATGGGAAAAAGACCAAATGGGTTTTTGAGTTATTAGACAAGTAGTAGACAAAATGGTCAATAGACTAGATGGGCATTAGAACCAAATAGATTATTAGACATTCTGGTTTGTTAGAAATTGGATGTTAGACCTAAATGGTTATTAGACAATTGGTATTAGACATATGATGGGTTGGACAAATTGAAGTTAGACAATGGCTATTAGACCAAATAGGTTAAGACCAAATGGCAATAAACCGGATGGATGTAAATTGTCAGTGGATGAAACTGATGCAGAAGGATTAACTTTAGATCCATGCTATAACATACGTATACTGGCCGGGGTGTTAAGTTTCATGACCATACCTGACAGATTTTGTGTCAGGGATCAAGAATGGTGGAAGAAGGAAATTGTACAAAAAGTGAATGAACACAGTAGTTAAGCGACGGCTTCTGCATAACTTAAGTAATTAATCATAACTTTTTTTTTTACATTTTAACCAGATTACTTGGCCGTCATCACCTACACTTTTATTTTGATATTATATGATTTCTTTGCTGCCAGTGCCTGATCGTGTATTTAGACATTAAGAGTGCCAACAAGAGAAACCGTGGTTATAAAAATCTACGACGTCCGGAGACCAAATTTGGGCTAAAGAATTGCAACCAAAAGACCGCCTTTTCTGCCATGGACCCTTCTGGTGTCGCCAACGTGGAAAAACTTTATTTCCAGCCCAGTGATTCTTCCTTATGATGGGGTTGCAATCTGAAGAAAATGTTAAAAGGCCTTAAGCATATTGGTGAGAAGAAAGAAATAACCATATCAAGTAGTTTGCACTGACAAAGCCTGTGTTACTTAAAGGCATTTCCGTGATCCCAACCTCGCCCCCGACTTGCCTAAAAAAAGGTGAGATTTTTATATCATCTGAAACCATTAGCCCTGGATCACATGTGTACCGAATCTTACGTGGCAAATTCGGTCGTATTGTAGAAATTCGAATTTTGTATTTTCCGTCTGTAACGGACAGAAATTACAGTAAGTGGCCTATGGGACCGTGAGAACAAGCAATTGCTCATAACACAAAAACTGCAAGATCGGGATCAACTCAAATTTGTGACTAAGCTTTTCTCGAGGATAACTAGGAACAACGAATTAAAACAGAAGGTGCTGGCATCACAAATCACCTTTAAATAAAATACCACAAGAAAATGCCGTACTCTACTACTCATACTGGATCGATATCGTGTATTTAAAAAAAAATTATTTCTAAACTTTTAAAAACTTTTAACTTTAAACACCACCTTTCTAGCTCTTGTTCATGAATGTATACTCAGTGTCACATTTAAATGTGTATCAAAAGACAGGGCCTCCTAGTTTTCCTGTACCTGCCAAACAGAAAACGAATACTGTTAGTTAAACCAAGTTTATAAAGCCGGTGTGTCCCTGCAACGTGAGTGGCCATATACACCTCACTCAGCAAAACGGCTGTGTTAGGATTTATTGGAGCAAAGATATTGACCGGATGCCCTTCCTTACGTCATCCACCGTTTTATGCGGTTGCCTAGGCTTTGGGCAACCATGCCCACTATGCAGAGGCAGCATGTGTTGGATGGCCGCCATTAGCTCTGCAGAGCTGACACCCCTGTAGGTAGATCTTTTTCATTCTAACCAGGGTACCCAGTTACCCTCCCATCAGATTTCTTTAGAACCCGATGGGATGACAGTTTAGCCGCCGACAACTCCGCCCTGGAACAGGTAGTAACGGTTACCAGGATCCCATATCCGACCTCAGAGAAAATATATTACACTGTATCTCAGGGTCTGTGAATTTTGGTTATCTATCTGGACCCAATGATACAGTCAAAGTTACCCAGTGTCCAATCATGCAGCCCCATTTTAAAATTTGTGAATATTTGCAGAGTTGTGTTGGGTAATTGTCTATGATCAAATGCTTCAGATTGTATCTTTGTCAGAATAATGGTCTTTGATTTGGAATGGGGGGGATCTTGTTGGATGTGGCCATTTTGTGACCCAATGACACTAGTGACCCTGATTAATTTCACAGACTTTAATGAATAAGTGGACTTTATTCTGTAGAATTCATCTGGGTCACTATTTCAGTAGGTCACCAAATGGCCACACCCTCCTGCAGCATGAAAACACCAAATTTCTGTCCCGCCACTATGAATTAGCACCACCTTACAACACCCAACTTTTCTCTTCATAGAGAATTTCAAGCTTTATACCATTTTCTGGTATAGTTCAGTAGCCCGTTCTCATCATTTGTACCATTTGGCCAAGTTGCCTTGAGATCACAGGTCGGTCAAGAGCACTATGGAGAAAGTGTTACACATACTGGTACCTAGCTTAAAGGTTCTTGTTCTGATTTATGTCCTATTTGTGTTTCTCCACTTGACAGCCCGAGCCGTGGCACTTGACATACGCCCTAGCAATACCGTGCAAACCAACTTGACGTTTTTATGGTAGAAGCACTAATGCCATAATACGGTGCTATATTGATGGTTAACCATTAAATGGCAGTTTGTTGTTTAATCTTGGGAATGAATGAATTGTTGGGGCTCAACTTCAGGATGACAATGAGAAAAATACATCCTATCTGATATAAAATCGATACTACTCGCCAAAAACGATCGGAACATGCACTTTAAAAACAAAGTAGCCTTAGGCAGTACTTACATATTGTAAGTATGATATCGAATGAGAAATTCACTGTTGACACTGTATTATGATGTGACAGCTTCCAAGAGTTTCCCAATACCCCACTAAAACTACATGAAAGAAACAACACATTAATATGAATTGTGTACAGAATTAATAACATGTGCATTGCTTAAATTTGGATTCTCACTGCAGGGCCCTGCCTAAAATACCTGCCCATAGCAGGTGCGGATCCAGGGAGGGGGCGGAGGGGGCGCGCGCCTCCCCGTAATTCTGCTAAAGCTTGCCATCAGCAAATTTTGGACAAGTTTAGTAATTTTCAGCCCCCCGGTAATTTTGACGTTTTCATCCTGGGATCCACCCCTGCCATAGCCCGAATGGGCCAAATACACCTCCATGAATAGGGATATTAAGGGTTCCCAACCTGGGGGTCACAACCTAAGAATGGGTTCAGAATCAAAAGCTGAAAGTTAATACTTTTCTAAAAGCAGGAACAGAATTCACAATAAGTTTAATTTAATTATGTCAAGCAAGCCAAACTGATTTTACAGTGCTTTATTAATCAATATGTATTTGATTAAAATTCTGTGCGCTTTGCACGCATTTCATCATAATTGACTTACAGGACTGTTCAAAGACCAAAATTTCAAAAAAAAACTTGAGTCTAATGAAATTAGTGGCAATTTTTGCACGCTTCGCACGCATTTGTTTAGGAATGGGAGCACCATGCCCTTTGAATTCTACAAACGAAGTTTCTTCGTCACTGGAGTGGACTAGAACATTCGATTTTGTTTCTTAATTTGAAGGATGTTAAGGATTGCCCTTATTTCCTGTCGTCTCCAGATTCAGAGTTTTCGGTAGAATAATAAACACCTTTGCCGCCTTCTTTGGCTTGAAAACTTGCTTGCCATGACGTGCCTCTCCACCCACCTTATTAATTTTTTTCTTGAGTTGTCAAATTTCTTTTGTGACATAGGTTATATTTTCATTAATGGGGTTGCCAAAGCACCAATGGTGCTAGTGAAAAGGCACTTTAGGGCACTTTATTATAGCATTAAAGGTGAGACACAATTTTAAAATTGTACTTGCACCCAAGATATATGTCATCTGTCAAAGTTTTAGGCCAATATTTTAGTCCGTTCTGATATGAGAGCTAGAAACATGATTTTGTAGCCCAGCAATACTGTGTAAAATTAATATTGGGACACCTTTTTGCTCTTAACGTCCAAACCAAATACATTTTGGCCCAAGATTTAACAATATCTTTCCTTCAGAATTGAAAATATTGACCCATTTCGGAACATGTAGGTCTTGGGCTGGGGACAAGCTTTTAGCAATCAGGAATCAAGTCATGGAACTTTCAAAGGAACTTAACAAGATGACTACAAATATTCTTTATGCAACAAAAGTTGCTATCCTACCTTAGCAATGGCACTGATGGTATGTGGTGCATATTTCCTATGATTCCAATAGATAGCCCTGTGTAGAACCACAATGCCAACATAATAGCCACAACGTAGACAACTACATAGTGAAGATAGTCCACGACCATATTAAGAAGCTGACATGTGTATCCTCTCTGCTGTATATAAATGAAAGTTGCCGGGATTCTTGCTGAGTTTTATGTGTTTCTGTAGGAGACCCAAATGTTAAACATGGTTTAGAATTAATTAAACCCATGAGAACTACAACCTTTCTTACCCTGCTTCTGATTTTGGCTTCATTACATAATACAGCAAGATATAACCTCTGAGTAACCATCAAAATAGACCTTCCCTCTGTAATGCAATCAAAGCTTTAGACCATATCTCTGATTGGCTCATCAAAAATAGGGGAGTGGCTGCACGGCTTGTGTGCACGTATCTGCAACCAATCGACCTAAGATGTTTGACGTGTATCTGTTTACGCGCAAGCTGTTTGAGATTTGAGCATTCATTTAGCACCCACTTTCGCGCAAAGAAACACTTGCATTTTTGAGGTGCGAAAGTTCCACGCGCAGATACCATGGATCTTCTGTGCGTTTTGTTTGTGCGAAGGATAAAACAAAACCAAACGCGTCAATCCCGATCCTCTACTGCCGCTTGTCAGGCGCCTCCTCTACGCCCTCGTTCCTGCTTACTCGTACCGAATGTGCCACGGACTTTTCTTGCGGTCCAACGAGGCTCTCAAATTGTTAAAAAGACTAAGCTTTTGCGGTTTTTAGGGCATTAATATGGAAAAGTAGTCGGTGACGGCCCCAATTTTTATTTAAAATTTTGAAGACCACATCGGAACCTCAACATATTTTTTTTAGAAATAACCAAATTTTATATAAAAAATCAGAAGTTTTTTATTTTGTAGGCGATCCAAAAACGTCAAATTTGACTTTTCCCTAGACTTACTGCGTGGTTTAAAAAGTGACAACATACCTTTTTGTTTTGACTATAGCTCATAACAAAGTCCGTTGACCCCCTTTTTTATTTCAGATTTTCAATCAGCACCGTGTAAATAACCTATATGTGAATTCTGGAAAATGTTACTCGAGTAGTTCACTAACACGTCAAACCCCTTAATCTTGCCGGGCCAAGCTACACCTACCCACCAAGTTTCATGAGGCGTGCCGACCCCCCAAACTCCAAAAAATGGGCAACAAGAACAATATCTATAGATGTTTTGTCTAAGGCCCTACCTTATTTCAGTGTTTTTTTTTCTTTAAAAGTGACAGAACTCGAACCTGCTTTTCACAGTGTGACATGTAAAATTTACTTTAGCCGCAGCCGCATTTTACTTGGCAATTGATGGAGGATATTCACTCCTTCTTTATATATAACAAGCATACTACACAGTCAATCGCCTTTCACAGTTTGTGAATCTGAAGTAATCAGACTTCGAATTACCCCGGTCACACTGCACCTGTGGCATGTAACTTTCCTCTCTGTGCATGTAACTTTGTTCCTGCATCGCACGTGCGCATGTAATTTAAACGTGTGAATCCATACACTATGCAACTTTAGCTTATTTTCATAAAAAGTCTGATTGAATGCTAAATGATAACAGTTGAGCCAACTTTCAATAGTCTAAACATACCAGAGCCTTATTTGAATAAAGGTTTTGAATACACACAGCCATGTTTACATAGCCTGTGCATTAACTTTACATTTATTGTGTCAGGTAAATTTTTGAAGTTACAAGCACCAGTGCATGTAATTCTAAATTACAATTCGAAGCCTGAAAGTAATAGAAAACAGTGGATCGCTAACCAATTCTTTTCCGCCCATCATGTTGGTTCGTTGATTGGGTTGTAGTTGGGATGGGGTGTGGGAGTATTTTAAGGTGGTTTGTAAGTGAATGAAGCATTTCTTGTTGTGCAAGTTTGTTGATTAAAGCACTTTATTTGCAGAAAAAAATAGATTTTTACAGATGTTTTTTCAAATATGCTTGAAATTTGTACATGAGGTTATTAGAGGTCAATAGAAATAATAACCCATGGTCTTGGGCATGTTCTTTGACAAAGTTTGGTGATTGTAGACTTTAGTTGCAGAAAAATATTGCTTTATACTATTCTAGCTCAATGGGTTAAGGGTCACATAGGTCATTTATTATGGCCAATCTGTGCACACTCCACATGATCCCTCATCCCAGTTCGTTTTGAGTGAGTTTAGTTGTCATAGCATCCTTACTTTGCAACACTTTAATAGATTTTAACCAAATGGCTCAAAGGTCATGTAGGGTCATTTAAGGTCAATCAGCATATTCCCTTGAGTCTTGGGCCAGATCCCTCTTTTGATACGGTTGAATGGTTTCACAGCACTTTAATTTGGCAGAAATGGTAGAGAATTAACAAATAGGTCAAATGTTACATCGAATCACTTACGAGATCAGTTGTGCATACCGCATATGAAGTCATGTAGGGTCAAGGTCATTTGGCACATACCCTGTGAGTGTTGGGCCATTGTTTTTAAAGCAATTTGGCAGTTATACAACTTTATTTTAAAAAGAAAAATAGTGTTTTTATATTTAACAAAATACATGCGGTCATTGGACCGCTAGTGTAATCTGCCGTTGCGGTTTGTGAATGGGGCCAAGGTCACACGAGGTCCCACTGTCACATGAGGTCCCCAAGGTCACATGAGGTCACCAAGGTCCACATGAGGTCACCAAGGTCACATGAGTCACCAAGGTCCATGAGGTCACCAAGGTCCAAGAGGTCACCACTGTCATATGGGTCACCAAGGTCACATGAGGTCACCCCTCCCCAACGTACCCCACCCTTCGCCCCCTCCCCATGCACCCCTCCCCGACGCGCCCTCCCTGAGCACGCGCCCTCCCTGATGCACGCCCCCTCCCTGATGCACCCCCGCCCCCTCCCTGATTCACCCCTCCCCCTCTCCAATGCCCCCATGCCACCCACCCTTTCCCTCCCCCCACACACCACCCTTCCCCTTCCCCCTCCCCAACATTTCACCTTCCCCGCCATGATTCACACACAAGATGATGAAATAGTAGTTTTTTTTTCATGTAGCAAATTTTGCCTATCCCGGACAGTTTTAGCGATACAGCATTCATGCATATTTCTTAGCTCATTTGCATACCTAAGCCGCCATGTATCAGGAACTTTCAATGGGAAGAAGATGCGCCAATGGTTTTCGTGAGTGAAGGAATTTTGCATATTCGATTTACCGTTTCAAAAATATACCTGCCTCCCCCCCCCCCCCCTCCACCAAGTACATCATTATACGCCGTACGAAACTCCCGAATATTGTACACAAACCTGGCGGGAAAGGGTTAACCTTTTGATCGGCCAAAGGTTACATGAGGTCCACCAACATATCACCCCACTCCGCCCCCTCTTTCCACCAAGTTACATCATTGGAGCCCTAACGGAACTCATACGGTGCAATATATTAAGGTTAACATTTTGACCACACACACACCCACGTACACACACAGACATGTGATTCGATCTGGGAAAACCCTCCACAGGTGCAAAATTATATTTTTAGTTTTGACTATCATTGTAAACAGTTTGAAATTAACAATTTCCGTAATTTGTTTACTTCTTTCTTCTATGAACCATATCACAAGTTATGCCTTATACAATCTGACAAAAAATAAAGTACAACAAACAATTTTAGGTATTTTCCTTTATTTTTTCAAACTGTCCTGTGCGACATGCGACAGGTTTTCCCAGCTCACATCACTATGACCAGAGTAATCCCTATGTGCCGTCTGCCAATTCTGCCGATGACAACAACGAAAATGGGGTCAAAGGTCAGTATAGGTCAGAGTCAATCCAGGTTACACCATAAACCCAAGTCTTGGCCAGTGATGGTTTTTGAGCAGTTTGGTGTTAATATTTATATATTAAAAAAATTGGGTCAAAGGTCACATATGGGTCATAAGAGTTTCATCGTGCATACCCATAACAGTCCTGACCGTGGTTTGTTTTAAGTTAGGATGGTGTACACTCATTTTATTTGGCAAAAATAGTGTTTTATAGATTTGACAAAATGGGGTAAAGGTCATGCAGAGTAATTGAGGTCAATGACTTAGATTCCTGGAGCCAGTGGGTTTCTTTGATCAAGTTTGGTAGTAGTCAACTTTTTTGGAGAAATGTAATTATAGATTTGACAAATGGGTCAAAGGTCAGGCAGGGTCATTAGAGTTCAATCTGTGTAACCCCATATGAGTCTCCTCCCAGTTCTTTTTTTTAGCAGGTTTGGTGGTCACTCACAGCACCAATTGCAGAAAACATAATAGGTTTGGTATTGAAAAATTATTTTGACAACATGATCATAGGTCTATCGTCAAAAGAGCACATAGAGGTCAAATGTCATGTAGTCACTACAGGTCAATCTTTGCATACCCCTAGAGTCCTGGTCCAGTTCTTTTCTGTTAATTTGTAGCATTTAGTTTGTCCGAAGTGTTTTTTTAGATTTTGAACCAAATGGGTCACGGTCATAAGTGTGAGTCAAAAAGAATTAGGACTGTGAAGATTATATTTAGTTATAAAAAACATAATTGAGCTTGATAAAAAGTTTTAGATATTCGAAACAAGCAGGTTCTTCGCTCATTAGCAAAAGATTCACCGAAATTCATCATTTCTAACCACTGTTATTCCTGTTCTGTCGAAAGAACCCATTTAGCCCAGCGTCCACTAATGCGAATGCTTTGAATAGATTTGACGTACCTGGAAAATGACTGGGTCTTGAAATGTAAATGAGATGTAAACCCGCGAGCTTAAAAAATAAAAAAAAAATCAATTAGCAAGGGTCTGCACAAAATCAAATAATACTGAATAAAATAACAAATCTTGAAGGTATTTCCAAAACTAACTTGGCATCTGGTGGAAAGGTATTAGTATCATGCCCACCCATAATCCAGATGTACAACAACTTTTATAGTTGAAACCGACTTGCAGACCCATTCCAGAGACCGTTTTGCCTTGCAGTTCCCAGCAAACCGTGCACCTTACAAACAGGTTTATATAGTGCATGGTCAGGAAATCCCATGACTATGGAACCACCAAGAACCGACATATGAAGCATCAGGAATAAGAAGGACTGCCAGGTCCCAAGCTAACATTGCTTGAGTGAGACAAGATTTGAGAATGAACCCAAGAATTGACCTGATACTTGGTTCATTCTCTAGCTTGTCTCACTCGAATCAATGTTAGCTGGACCTGGCAGCCGTCTTCTTCCTGAGCTTCATGTTGTCAGTTCTTGATGGTTTCCATAGTCATCAATTTCCTGACGACATTGCTATAATAACCTTTTTGCAAGGTGTACAGTTTTGCTTGCGGAACTGCAAGGCAAACCTGTCTCTGACCTCAGACAGGAAATTGGGTCTCAAGTCAATTTCAACTATAAAAGTTTGTTGTACATCTGGAATGGAGGGGCCAAGATACCTAATACCTTTCCACCAAGCTGCCAAGTTAGTTTTGAATAAACCTTCAGATTTGTTTTTATTCATTATTATTGATTTTGTGAGACCATGCTAATCTGTTTTTTTTTAACTCGCGGTTTACTATCATTTACATTTTCAATGACCTCAGTCAATTTCCCAGGTACTCCAATATATCAAAGCATTCAGCAATTCCGTGGACATCTGGAATCAATGGGTTCCTTCGTCAGAACAGGCCATAACAATGGTTAGGAATGATGAATTTCGGTGATTCTTTTTTTTCTAATGTGCGTACGAACATGGTTGTTTCGAATATCTAAAATTTTTTTATCAAGCTCAATTAGTTTTTTGATAAAATCATAATCAATCACGGTCTTTCTTTTTTGACTCACACTGTATAGGATCATTATAGTTCAATCGTTCACACCGCATATGAGATGTGGGTCAGGAACTCTAACTCTTTACAGCAAAATTCCGATAATGTAAATCGTTCTTTTGCTACATTTCATTCAACAGTATTACTTGCGGTATATAGACCTCAGTCCGTGATCAATTGTTTACAATGACTGATCCTTTCGTATCACACTCACAAATGTGCCCAGTGTTGCTAGTACATCGAAACCAAAGTTCCAAACAGTTGAATTGCGAACTTAGCTAATCCCCACCAAACGCCCAATTTATCCGAACTTGAGAGCCGCCCGTACAACATCGCAATTAGCCAAAAAAATCAGTATGTACGAAAGGTAATTTTGGAACACGGAACCATTTTCGGACAGATGGACCTGGTGGACTGGAGTTAACTTAATAGTCCTCCCGACCATCATTTAGGCGGAAGACTGAACAACCCTACCCTGAAGGCACTACTTTTCACCTGACTTCAACTCATCCCCCTACCAGCAATGAACTCACCCAGTACATTTAACTTTTACCTTCTAAATTTATGATGGCAATCTTTGAGCAAATGATGTGGCTTAGAGAGCATTTCTCTGCTACTAGACTTAAGAGCAGGCGTAAGAACAAGTGTGTTCTAAACTCGTAAGGAAGGGGTGGCTTACCTACCTTCTCCGATTTTGCTGTAACAAATTTGTGCAATTGTCTTTAGGCAGTGCAGACCTTCCCATAAATTATATATATTTCCCCCATAATATATATTCATTTCGAATCACGACTGGTATGACGACATCCCCCCAAGTGACGTCATAACCACAATTCCGCTTCCTCTTTTCGTCTTAAACCTCGACAAGATAACTCCTGCTTGGCGGG